>CM039734.1:2384926-2522422 GCA_022539455.1 Dendrobium nobile
TGTCCCCATGAACCAACTTATTCTTGAGGAGTCCTCAGTTTCAAAAGCCATCTTAAACCTCATTCCTGAACACCATTGGACTCTCATGGCAGCTCTCACTACTGATGCTTTTACGACGAACTCCGGTGCAGCAGCCCTCGGATAGTAAACAACCTCGAAAGGAAGCCCACTAGCTGCAAGAGTTGCTGCATCCATAACAGAATCTACCTTCAATTTCCCCTTTCCCTTACTGTTTGGATCAGAATTGATACCACTTATGTTATCATTGTCCCTAATTAACCTTTTTTCTCCATCCATCATGTAAACACCAAATCCCCCAAAGGTACAATTTTATATGATTCCATCCTTCAGATAAATCATGACCAACCTTTGCTCGTCTAATCCCCACACAAAGATCACCATTATCAGTTCTCAAGAAAACAACTGAATCACCAGCCACAAGCCTCTTCGCACTCCACAAAATTGCTCCAACCAGTTGTGAGCAAATGTCGCCGAGGTGTCCCTCTATAAATATGCCTAAATTTCCAATTTTTCCATGTAAATCCTTTACTAGAACAATTTGAACAGGTGGAGTGGCCGAGTAATCCAAAATCTTGGGATATAGTCTCAGCACAATATCTTGGGACAGAGAAACCACCACCATTATTAGCATCAGATTGGGTTAATGTCTTTACAAAATATAGAGGTTTTTCCTGTATCTCTGACCGGTTGATCCCTAATGAAATTCCTTCATCTTCATCATAATCCAACTCATGAGGCTTTAAAGGAACCAATTTTATCTCAGTGAATACCTCATCATGTCGTCAGATCAGCCTTGTATTTTACAGACTTTACACGGCAAAGAATCATAGGGGGTATTTTCATAGAATTATCAAATTCCACAGAGCTTTTTGCATGCTCAGAATGACCTTGAGGGAGTAGAATAGACTAAAGAATTTACCAGCGGCATCTGCACCATACCTCCAGCGCAAGCATGCCATAATTGGGAATCCAAGCAATTTTCAATGTTCTTCATTCTTTCTTCTGCAAATCCTATCAATAATAGAAATAAATACATAAAACTCATGAATTTAATCATTTAGGGGATATTTACTTGCAAGATACAACCAAGATTTAGCCAAGATTTATGATAAACCTTAAATCTTACTGATAGCTAAATCCCATTTCCTCCGGTTTGGTTTTTAAGTCTGCGATTTGATAAATCCTACCAGTCGGATTTTGCCGATTTAAAGACGATTCTGCCTCTCTCCTTCTCGCCATGATCTCCTTTTGCGCTTAGTTCAGAACATAGATTGCGTCTTCTTCGCTCACGGCGATTGAATCTCCTTTCGCAGCGGTTCCCGTCCTCGTCCGGCCTCCTCCGACGAGCTCAACTGTGCGGTGGCTGGAGAAGAAGTGAGGGAGGAGGAGAATGCTGAGAGAGATCAAGAGGACTGAAGAGGAAGCCAGGAGAGAAAGAGAACGCCAAGAGAGAGAGAGAGAGAGAGAGAGAGAGAGAGAGAAAAGACGGTAAGAGATATTTAACTTAATAATTAGTTAGTTTTTAAAAGTAAGATACTTATGTGTTAATTATAGAGAGAAAAATTAGTAATTATTTAATTTATGTAAAAATGATTTATAATAATAATTAAAATTTTAGTTGGCTCATTATTTATTTGTTAATAACTATTAAAATTAAAAGTAAGATACTTACTTGTTGATGGAATTAAGATAATTATTTAAAATAATAAAAATTCATCAAAAATGAAAAACAATTGATTATTTATAATTATTGACTAATAGTTGTAATTTAATTCATGCAAAAATATTTATAATAATAATTAAAATTTTATTCAGCACATAATTTATATAAAAAATTAAAATACCAAATCAAAATTCACAGAATTTTCTGATAAATTTATTTTTAAAATGTTTGAGAAGAATTCTGAGCTATTGTTTTAAAATAAGAGGAGGAATTGCTACGGCAAAAGTATGAAAAATCGCAGCTTTGTACTCTTTTGCCCAAAAATAGCGAAGCCGTTAGAAAATAAGATTCCTTCAAACAAAATATTTGAAATTTCAGCGCAATTATCTGAAACAGCGCAGAAATAAATAAAATCAAAATATAAAATATAGCTCTGACTCTTTGTTTTTCTCTCTCTTCTATACTTTTTTTTATATATAAAAAATAATATTGAATAAATGGAAAAAATCAATAATGTATTTTATTTGTTTTAAAATAATAATATATTTTAAATGACACAATCATAATAATTATGTAACATCTTGATATATTGGTTAAAGAGATTTGACTTCAATCTAAAGGTCTTGAGCTGGAGGGGAATAGAGTAAATCAGCCTTATTAAGCTCAATGATAATAAATGAATAGCAATAATATCGAAGGCAATTTTTTTAATTTTCTTCATGTATTTTTATTATCTCATGTGTGCATTTATGTTATTGTTATGCGGTAGAAAATTCATGACGGTATAGATTTTTATGTCTTAACTTTGCATGAAAAGACAACATGCATACACATAAAAAGAAAAATGCATAAGACTCTAAGAGTTTTATGTGAAAATTCAGGAAAGAAAAATCATAGGGCATATTCTAGTTGAATAATCTATTATGTACTTGAACTTATAGAAGTTCACTCATCTACATGACTTGAGATAATGAGATATAAAATTGGGAACACTGGATTGACTTTTGTAGTTATAGTAGCGATTATGAGATAATTAATGGACGATAGTTGAACGATATAGGTTAGATGAACATCAATCGAATGACATTGATTAAGTGAGGTTGTTGGACTATAATAGTCAAATCATGATAATTGAAGGAGGGTGAATGGACTATGACAATCGAGCATGCATTGGCAGTCAGACAAAGATAATCAGGTGATAGTGTTTGACAAAGATTAACATACCATAGTAATGGCTATTAGTGATGTAAGCTATCAGCTGTGTACTCAGTTTAATTACAGTTTTACCTTTGTTCTTTTTCATTTAAAGGCGTTGTTAGCCTCCTGTACCAACATCTTGATTCAATACATTTTTCTATTTTATCTCTATTTTGGTTTCGTGCTCGCTCTGTCTATCTCTTCTTACATGGTATCAGAGCCATGGGTGATCAAGATTCATCAACTACCCTCCCTCCTACCCCTGCGGTCTCCTCCGGCAACACCCACCGAGCTGCAAATCCGGCCACTCAAATTTCTAATCTCCAACGTCAAGAACCTGTTCCTCATGCTCTCACCGCCGACAACTATGCCATTTGGCGTATTCAGATTCTTCAACGATTTTCAGCAAATGGATACGTTGGCCACCTCAATGGTACAGCTTCTTGTGCCACTGAAAACTCTCTCCAGCCTCACAACGCTGGCATCTCATTGACAACAATCGTTGTTCGCCCTTTTCTCTACTATTCCCCCCTCCATCCTCCCTTACGTCATCTCCTCAAAAACTGCTCATGAAGTCTGGCAAATTCTTAAACGTCGCCTTTAACCCACCTGTCGTTCGCGAGTTATTCAACTCAAGAACGAACTTTACCATGCTCAGATGAAAAATCTAACGATGCAAATATTTAATGCAAATTAAATTCATAGTCGACAATATCGCCGCCTCAGGATCCAATGTCGACGTGGAGGACATCATTCTTCATATTCTTAATGGACTACCGTCATCCTACAATTCTTTTAAAGCTGTCATTCAAACATCATCTCTTTCGATCGACCTTGACAAACTTACTCACTACTGTGTAGTGAAGAAATAAATGTAACCCAAGAACTAGCCAAACTCTTCCAAGTCATCCGATCTTACGGCTCTCTACTCATCCAGCCAATAACAAGGTAGATCGCAGCGTCGCTATAGAAAGAACAACAATTCCTCCAGCGGCCCGACTCCACCCTTACCTATGGCAACTATGTCCGCAAATGCCAATACTGCAAGACCCGTCTGCCAGATTTGCACCAAAGTTGGCCACACAGCTCTTAACTGCTGGCACTGGAACAACAACAATTTCCTCCCACCAACCAAGATCTATGACAGCCTTTCTTGCTCAACCAAACAACAACCTCTCAAGATTGGATCATGGACTCCGGTGCATCCAATCATCTAACACCGGATATCAACAATCTCCAATATCCCATTTCTTATCACGGTCAAGAAAGCGTCTCCATAGCTAATGGCTCCACATTACCTATTCATCACACCGACCAGGCCTGCTGCCACTACCAGATACTCCCCGTAAGCTTTACTTGCGCAAATTACTACATGTCCCACATTTATCTCACAACTTATTATCTGTTTCAAATTTAACTAATGACAATTCAGTCTCTATAAGTTTTGACGCCAATGGGTTTGAAATAAAGGATCTCAAGGACCGACATCCACTACTTCGTGGGCGTCTTCGTAATGGACTGTATCAGCTTCGGCTTCTGCAGCACCGACCATCAAAGCTCTTCACGCCAGTTCCATTAATGTGCAGATTTGGCCACGCCCGCCTTGGGCATCGTCACAACCAACTTCTTTTTTTTTAAAATAAATAAATTCGTGATATGAAAAATGTCCAATTCCTTTTTCTGCAAATCTTGTACTGTTGCTAAATGCCACAAGATTATGCTTAATCAAAATTTATGTTTCTGCTCTTCCGTTTGATCTTATACATGCGGATGTATGGGGTCCTGCCCTCGTTAAATCGTTGGATGGATTTTGCTATTATGTGATTTTTATAGATGACTGCACTCGATTCTCGTGGATATATCTTATGCACACGAAGCAAGAAACATTTTCTAAATTTAAACTGTTTTGTCAACTAATTACCACTCAATTCAACACCACTCCGAAAGCCTTCCTCTCCGATGACGGAGGTGAATTCATCAGTAATGAATTCAGCAGTTGTCTCCAAACTCGAGGAATCCAACGTCAATTGAGCTGCCTGCACAGGCCAGAACAGAACAGTTTAGCTGAACGTAAGCATAGACACTTACTCGATCTCACCAGAACCCTTTTACATGCCTTAAATCTCACCGCAAACTTCTGGGCTGAGGCTCTCTCTACAGCAAATTACCTCATCAATCGACTCCCCTCCACCTAAATTTTCATGCAAACTCCATTTAACCGCTTACATGGTGCTCCCTACATATACTCACCTTCGCACATTTGGTTGCCAATGCTTCCCTTCAAACCTTATGCTAAAAATAAACTATCTACGCGGTCGCCAAATGTATCTTTATTGGATACTCACTTCACAAAGGTTATAAGTGTTTTGATCTCACCACTAACAAAATCCATATCTCACATCATGTTATCTTTAATGAGCATCAGTTCCCCTTCAAAGCACCTACCCAGTCACATTATACTCAAAATCCTCCTACTATCAAAAATGGTTCACCACTGTTACTGTTCTGAACTCTCTCTATTCCACTACATCACTGCACGTCAATCCTCCATCTCCCCACAATCCTGCTCCTATTCCTCATACCGATAACTCTAATTCCAGTTCCACACACCAAATCCAATTATTCTATCACTATGCCGCCTGACTCCACGTCTTACTCTCCTCCTTGGCCATCTCATCCTATGCAGATGGACTAAAATCAGGAATCACCAAACCCAAAAACATCTTCTCTCTCACCAGCACAACCAACAGTCATCCCACCCAACCACCTATATTAAAGCTTCCAAACAACAGCACTGGTGTCAAGCCATGGCAGGAGGATAATGCTCTACAGAATCAAGGTACGTGGGAGATAGTACCCGCTCCAAAAGAAAAACCAATCTTGGCTGCAAATGGACCTTCGCACAAAATTACTTCCAATGGCCAAGTGGACAAGTATAAAGCTCGTCAAGTGGTGCAGGGTTATGATCAGCAATTCGGCATCAACTTAACAAAACTTTTAGCCCAGTTGCTAAGATGATAACTATCTGCATCCTTCTCACCCTAGCAATCAACCGGAGCTGGACATTCTCCAACTTACGTCTCCAACGCTTTTCTAAATGGAAACCTCTCTGAGACATTTATGTGCGACAACCAACAGGCTTCGTCGATACCCAGTTCTCGAACTCCGTTTGTAAAGTACAAAAATTCCTATACGGTCTCAAACAAGCTCCAAGGCAATGGTTCGAAAAAATTCACCAGCTTCCTACAAAATCAAGGTTTCAGGTTTAGTCGCTCGACCCATCCCTTCTACTCTATGTCATAACAATATTAAAATGTTCTATGATTTATGTGGACGATATACTCCTCACAGGAAACAATACCGCAACCATCAACACATTGCTCTCCAAATTACAATCGCAAATTTCACTCAAACAACTTGGACAAATTTCACTATTCCTAGGCATTCAAATCCTTCGGCAACCCTCTGGTCTCTTTCCCACACAATGGCATTATGTGAGAAATTACTTCAGGATTCAGGACTTAATGGTGCAAAATGCTCCTACTCCAAGCACTCCCAAGTCCAAACCGAAGTGCACCGATCAGCAGCCTTTTCAGGATCCCCTTGTATAGGCGCTAGCAGGATCACTCCATACCTCTCGATCACTCTTCCGGACATCGCTTTTGCTACAAACCAAATCTGCCAACATATGCACAAACCTACTATCCAAGACTACCAAGCATTGAAGCGCCTATTTCGCACATCAAAGGCATCTATTCTTTCGGTCTCCCTATCACCTCCGGCACTTTAGACCTTCGATCTACACCGACGCCGACTAGGCTTTGGACGCTCCAATCGGAAGTCGATCTACGGTTCTGTACCTTCCTCGATCCAACACTCATTTCATGGACTGTCAAAATGCAAGCAACAGTAGCAAGTCGTCCATTGAAGCTGAGTATAGATCCCTTCTGCAACCACCTCAGATGTCGTTTGGCTGCGACGCCCTCGTGCGAGCTCGACATTCCGCAAGCTACTCCTACAACCATTTACTGCGACAACACCTCGGCAATTGCTCTAGCCAAGAACCCAGTGTTCCACGCTAGAACCAAGCACATTGAGACGACTACCAGTTCATTCAACAACACATTGCCTCCGCGGACATCTCCATCAATCATATTTCCTCAACATATTAGATTGCAGATATACTAACCAAGTCTTTCTCTCCACATGCTTTCACGACCTTCATTGTAAATTAACCATTCACACGCGAATGTTTAGTTTGACGGAGGCTGTAAGCTATCAGTTGTGTACTCGGTTTAATTACAGTTTTACCTTTGTTCTTTTTCCATTTAAGGCTCTGTTAGCCTCCTGTACCGACTCTTGATTCAATACATTTTTCTTTTTTTTTCTCTGCTTCGGTTCCGCTCGCTCTGTCTATCTTTCTTACAAGTGATCATGTTGTTAAACATAAGGTAGAGCTTTAGGGTTCTATAGATATACAAGCTATATCCAATCTCAAGTCTCTCAACTTTGTAATAACATCTTTTATATGTGCATTAGAGTATACTTTTGTAAGTTCAAGTACATAGTTGATTTTTTTTCTGGGTTTCTGAATAAAAACTTTTGTATCTTGTACATTCTTCTTTTTTATTTGCAAATGTATTGATTTTCATGGAGAACTAAGATACAATACTCTCTCTTCACCCTCTCTACTCTCTCTCTCTCTCTCTCTCTCTCTCTCTCTCTCTCTCTCTCTCTCTCTCTCTCTCTCTCTCTCTCTCTCTCTTCTTCCCCCTTTCTCTCTCTCTCTCTCTTCCCCTTCTCTCTCTCTCTCTCTCTCTCTCTTCTCCCCCCCCCCCCCCCTCTTTATCTCTCTCTATTGTCATAATTTTTTAGCGCATATAGTTTGGAGTTATCTAGAAAAACTTTCTCAACATACTATAAATACTTTTTAATGGCTTAAATATCAATACCTCAATTATGGAAATCATAATCAAATTTGCAAAGGCCATTAAGACTAACTTTAAATGGTCATATGCATAGCATGGAAGAGTTTCAAGTTCAAATCTTTCAACTCATAAAAAGGATTATGTATAAGAAAAGAGTATAATTACATCATTATAGAGTTCTACCACAAATCACAACAATTTAATGCCACCTTGCAGTGCCTCATCACTATTTGTCAGCTCCTCCTTAGTCTTTATCTCATTAAGTTTTCTTTGACTATGCTAGTTCAACCCATCATTTTCATGTTGCTTGACCAACATGTAATTTTTTGGTTGTCTTAATAAACTTAAATCAACCTTATCTTATTGATTTCTTTTGTGATGTTATTAAACGTGAACTTTTATGCCTTAGAAGAAAATCCCTTTGAAGTAAAGAAATTTACTATGTTTTTTCAAGGATCTTGACTTTTAATTGACGCAATTCCCAACATTTATAAACGTGGGGTTCAAGTTGCATGCATTTGTCCTTGTAATGGGACATCAATCTTTATGAGCATATCCTCCACCATAAGACCACATGCACATTCAATAAACTTCTAATATAGCCATTTGTCAGGTCTTTCTCACAACCCTCAAGGGACAAATTCGCTCCTTGTTATACTCTTTCTTCTAGAAATGTTCATAATTATATCAATCTAGTCAAGTTTTTTTTTTGAATAATTTATTATTAATTAGAAGATCATAAATAAATCCTTACATCTCTTTAAGATTTACTTAAACGATGAAGAGATCTTTAAAGAGCATTTTCAAAGTTTTTTTTTTAAGTACATAAAATTTCAAGCGTGGATTCAGAGTTATTATGAAGTACATTTATTAGACGTGTCCACCCTAATCCTTTTTGCTCCTCATTGATGTGAAAAATAATATTCTCCTATACTAATCTTATTCATTGAATTGAAGCATACAAAAATTATTAATGAGGCCATGAATTCTTCAGAAGTAATTTGAACAATACTCATGTAAATATAAAAATTTATAGTGAAATAATATACCTTGTACCATATTGGGGTTATGTTTGGTTATAGCAATACATCATGTTTATTTCTATCATATGCATTATATAATTATCATGTAAACTAGTGTTATGTATCTTATGAAATCATCATATATGTGCATCAATATATGCAAGAAAGAATGAATGCAAAAATCATGTATGATCGTAGAGAGTGTTCTTTATATTATTATATCAATTTAGATCGTATCAGAGTCATATCAGTGCTTGTTGTATCAGAAATTATATCACTATGTATTAATCATAAGTTAGAATTCTAGCTAATTATATTATATCAATCATATGATTATATAGTATCACCTACTATACATTATCAGTCTTATATCACTCAAGACCAATGTGCTCCCAAGGATTTTCTATCTCTAGAAATTTTTATAACAAGAGACCTTAGTGTCGAAGCACTCCAAAACACATTCACCAAATAGAGAAAGACAATGTTGTAGCGCTGCATTGCCACCTAACTAATAGTCTTGATTTTCTTATGTTGTACAAAGGGCTTAGTATCACAATGCTCCCCACGTCAATGTCACAGCGCCCTTAAGGGCAATTCTATCCTTATCAAAATTTCAAACTAATTTTAATTTCTAAATCTCTTTTTAAACATTCCAAAAAATCAAATAAGCACATCATATTTAAAATTTTTATGGGGCTCTATTCAAGCCAATAGGTATTCGAATTACTGTACATGTAAGTATTACACTTTCCCTCATTGGAAATTTTAAAATAATGTATAACAGTTCAAAAATATATTGAATATTTATCTTTCAAGTAAGTTTCTATTTAAATTATGAACAAATTTTTTTATATAAATAATTTTGCATTTAATAAAATATTTAGAAAGCATGTCCATGAGATAGCCTTAATGGGACATAATTCTCACTAAAAATAGCTCATGGGACATGTGACAGACAGAGTCTCTACTCACAATTTTTGAAAGGGATATATATGAGGCAATGTTGAAGGGAAGTTAATGGTGGATATGATCATCTCTAGAAAGACTCCATGAGAGTAATTAATTGATATAGATATTATCACCATTCGATGTCGTTGTTGACTGCCCACACCTATCGACCCACCTGCTTTCTCAGCACTACTCGCTATCATCACAATTGTTGCATGAGTCTATCCTCATTGCATTTCGATGCACATGAAATATATCATACCAAACTCAAAAAAAAAATTATTATATTTAATTTTCATCAAAATAAATAACTCCTATTTAAAAAAAAAAACATTTAACTAAATACCTGGTATTTTAAGGTCAAGAGTTTAAAATTAAGTTGTATTTATATTTATTCAAAAAATATAATATAAATATATTAAATATTCCACATGACAATGATCTCATTAGAATTATTATTTTAGAAATGCGGACCCCACTTAATATAGTGGTTGGATGGCAAAAATAATAATGATAATAAAATCAATATATATATATATATATAATCAAAATAATAATTCAAAATGTATTTATTATTATTTTTTCTCTCTTTTATTAATTTATTTGTCTTTAATTTTTTTTTCAAAAAAGTCCAATAATTTTATTTTATTTTATTTTTTGTGAAGAGAATGCTATGCGTCATGTGTGTGGTGGACCGGTGAGATGAGAGTGCGACGTGCGGTTTGTCGTCTAAAGAATAATAATAATAATAAAATAAATAAATGAATGAAGAGAGAGAAAGCGGGGAGGACAAAGATTCCAGGATCCGGTTCCGAGTCGACCTTAGATGTGGGTCCCACAATTTATACCGCTTGCACGTGACCTCCCATCCTGTTTGGGCCCACGTGATAGGCCTGACGTCCTTTCCCGGGCCCATCTCAATTCAAGTTCCAATATAGGTGGGCCGTGCCTAGCGTTGTCACGGGCCAACAGGAGAAAGCAAGAGGCCCAACTAGCTACTACAAAATAGCACCTTGAATCCATGATGTGATTTTTGTTATAAAAGAAACATAATTAATTTCCCCACTAAACAAATTTAATTAGAATTCTAGAAAGTAAAATTTTCAAGAAATTTATGTTTTTATCTTTGATAAGGATCTTTCCTACTCTATTATGAGGTTTAATATATGAAATTAGCTTTTTTTTCTTTAATTAGGAAATAAAAAATATAGTAATAGTCAAATTTATCATAATAAAAATTAGATGTTTAAGTTAGTCACAAAAAATCAAAGAGGGTTAAAGTTGGTAAAAAATAATTTATGGTCAATAGTTTAAGATTATTAGTAAAGCCTCTGATAATATATTAATGCTATTTAGCATCCTTATATGTCTTTCAATAATTCTTTTTTAAGTAGATATAAATCATATGGAATAGTTTTTTTAAGTTTACTCATTGACTCTTATATCATTAGCTAGGGATTGTGGACCTTAAGCATAATAAAGTTCACTTGAAACATTTGGGATCAAACTCTTTTTTCACACGATGTTGTTGGATGAAGATCATTTAAGTATATTTGCAACTCAACTCTTTTTTTTTATTATTTATATGAGATTTTTATATTTATGTGTATCTAATTAAATATAACAATGATGGAAATTATGCAAGAAAATTTATGTGACTCTACATAACCTTACATGACTAAGATAAGGTTGATGATGATAGTGATAATGACATACACATACATCATACATATAAGTCACACACACTCTCTCTCTCTCCTCACTCACTCTATATATATATATATATATATATTTATATATATATATATATTTATATATATATATATATATATATATATATATATATATATATATATATATATATATAATTTATATATATATATATATATATATATATATATATATATATAAGCATAGTTCACATTTTATTCCATAAAAAAAAAGAGAAGGTTACAACCAATACCACAAAACAAAAATAAAGATTACAAAAACAAGAATTGAAGAGTGAGCAAAAAAAAAAAAGGCAAAGAAGCTAGCCGGGCTCAGTAATTGACACAAGCTTCCAACCACTACCCAGACGCCAGGCCCGAACCATCCAAAAGAAGGAAAACCTACAATCCACATAAAGGACAAGAAGCATCCAGCACCCGAAATAAGGCAATCAAAATAACAAAAAGATTTACCACCAATAGTTGCCAAAAAGTCACAAAAGTCAAGGTAGTAAGTAAAAAGCCAGATCATAGCCCACCAAAAAAATTGTTACAACTGTATTGCTAACCCAGAGTGTTGCGTTAGGTAGTCGATAGATAGCGTAAAACATGTCAAATTATCAAGACATGAATGTTAAGTGTTTTGGAGATGAGGATGCTCAAGTGGATGAGTGGCTTTACCCTTAGAGATAGGATATGAAATGAGCATATATGGGAAAAAGTTGGAGTAGCTCTAGTGGAAGATAAAATTAGAGAGAGTCGCCTT
This sequence comes from Dendrobium nobile, assembly GCA_022539455.1. Lineage (NCBI taxonomy): Eukaryota > Viridiplantae > Streptophyta > Magnoliopsida > Asparagales > Orchidaceae > Dendrobium > Dendrobium nobile. Next base: position 2,397,181 of record CM039734.1, read on the forward strand.
CGATGGTTTGGTCACATAAAACGGCAGCCTTCTGATGACCGGTTAGGAAAGTTGAGGTATTAGATTTGACTTATGTTAAGAAATGTAGAGATGGACCTAAAAAAACTTTGTTAGAAAATATTAGGCATGATTTTTCTTTATTAGATTTAAACAAGAAAATTGATTTTTAACAAAACACAATGGATAAAAAATGATTCATGTTGCCGACTCCACATAATGGGACAAAAGCTTGATGATGATGATGATGATGTTGTTGTTGTTGATTTAGAAATTATAGCATATGATATAGTGGACACTGGTATCAAAAATGATTTTTCATGTGATTATGTGATATGAATAATGAAATAATTTTGCTTTTAATCTTGTATGGAAGTTGTGAAAGTAATTAGTGTGTAGAATCGTACGAAATTCTTAGAAGAAGATTAATTGAAAAACCTCTTCTCATACTCAATATGATACCAATCACTTATAAGAAGATTACTTACAAGTTATTCATCATCTTTAGAAGCAATAAATTTTTATCCTAGTATAAGCTCATTGTAAAATTATACTTAGCTTCCCTTTATTTCTTTGGCTTATGCTTTCATTTAACCATAAAGACAACAACTTATGCTAATGCTTCTTAGGCTTCATTTGGGACGACTTTCTTACTACTTCTTAAAACAGCTTTTTAAAATTTTTGTACTAGAAGCTGTTTTGAAAAGGTAAGAAAGCTATCCCAAATGAAACCGTAATCACCATCAAAATTATATGAAATATCATTGTATGAGAACACAACATAAAAAAGTATGAACCCTATAAAAACATGCCCACCACTTCAATTTTTGTTACTCAAATGAGTTTGATTTCTATGCATGTCATTCTCATTGAAAAATTAATAGACACACAAATACATAATCCATTTTAAGTGTGAGTTAGGTCAATGCATATACAAATTAGGACCTTTTTTCTAATGACATTATAGCTCACACACCATGCAACAATGTCATGCTCAGTATTTCAAATTTTGGCTTGATCTCCAACACTACAATTATTTTATCTCAGTTGAATGCGTATAGATATATCTAACACTACATAGCTCATATTGATCAGTTGGTTGGGAGGTTTGGCTATCAATTAAGAGGTCTTGTGTTTGAGTCTTACATACATGATGTGTGTGTGAATTTACTTTAATTGGCTTAGTATCATATTGACTAAGTACTTTACTCTATCACAAATCCAAATGCCATAATGATTCAAAGAATACCGAGCAAATTCTTTCATTCATATGATCCAATCTGCTAGCTTATCGACATTCCAATAGAGAACTTCATATTCTCCCTATAACTTGAAATAGCTCCACATCCCTAATAAAGTTTATCATCCTAAATGTCTCATATATTCTCAATATATCACTTTCATGGATTAGTCAATCTTATCAATTAAATAAATTCAATGACCAACCAAATCAAATTATAAACAAACATTATGCATTACAAAAATTATTAAAAGGAGACATTTAGTGAGCCTCTATATTGATATAACACACAATTTTAATTATTAACAAATATGTTAACTAATTTGTCATTAATAATTAACAAAAAGCTATCAGCTATCTAACTCATTTTAGTATTCATTTGGGACAATTTTATTACTGCTTTATACAATAATTTTTTAGTATAATTTCTTTTAAAATTAACAAAAAAAAAGTCAAAAGCTATGTCAAATGAGATTAATTATTCTTTGCAGACGCCGAACGCTGTCCGGAGACCAACCGACGTGGCGCATTCTGATTGGTCTCCAAACGACTACATCTGGCCTCCACATAGAATAATTTCTAATCAAATGAAGTCAATCATTGATAAAAAGCTTTAACTTCAAAAGTTTCAAAAGTACTAGAAAATTTCATAAGTTTAATTATAAATTTATTTTAGCAAGTTTTCATTAAAAATTATCTATAATTTTATTTTCTTAAAATAACAAATAATAATTTATAATTTCAATCACTAAGACACTAACATAATATTAAATTTTACTCGAATTTACCAAAAAAAAAAAAAATCTTATGCCATTTTATCTTCACTTCGATCGTGCTTAGCCGCCCCCATTATCTCCCTCTCAAGTCGCTCTTCGCAGCCCTTTTTCCCTCTCAGATTCCCAGACTTCGATCGTACTTCGTCTTCTTCGTTCCTTCCCACTCAATTTGCTCTTAGACTGCGACACTAATTGAGCACAAAGAGGTAGGGTTTCAAGGTTAAGGCAAAAAGCTTCTCACTTTTTTCTTTGGTCCGTATTTCAGTGCGCCCCCTCGTACTACTCTGCCGTCCTCGATCGACCGAGGGGAGCAATCTCAACTTAGGTTTTTTTATCCTAGCGGTGGACCCATCATCATCTAGGGTTCCTAGTCATCATCCGGCCATATCTTCCTTCATCGATCAGCTTCAGCGCAGTCTACATCTCTGGCGAAGTTGGTTTTCGTTCTCATTTTCATTTCCTCGAGTTTGGTTTGTTGCTTAATTTTGTATTATATGGTTTACGAACAAACATTTATTTTCTGACATGTTATTTTTTTCGTTGTTAGGTTTCATTGTTAGTTTGTAATTTCTAAGCTACCATTTTTTTTTTCTAAGCTACCATTATGAGGGTATGGTGGGTTGATTGTTAGGGTTTGGGGAGAAGGGGTTAAATAACACTGGTTTTAATCTTGGCCTTTTTGGATTGAAATCATGATCCAGACCAAAGCTTATTACTGCAAATTTTAAACTTAAAAAAAAATGACCAGGTTGAATACGATCATATTTTAGAAGAAGGTTTTTTAAGACCTCAATTATTGGAAAAAAATGGAGCCAAATCGGTGAGGTTGGATTTAAATGAAGATGACATCAGTGGACCTTTGACATATAAGGGTTTGACATACTTTTTTATGCTAATATTATTTATGTGATCTGAATTATTTTTCAGTTTTTCATAGCAAGAATCTTTACCTATACAAATGACATCCACATAGTTCGCTTAAAAACTGGAAATAGACCTAACAATTAAAAAAAAAAAAAAGAGTTTTTGTAAGAGCTTAAAATCTTTATTAATAAGAATGTATGTATAGTTTATTCTTATTTGAGCCTTATACCTTCATATGTTATTTGATGTTGTGAATGAAATAAGTTAATAACTATCTGTGCTACTATTAGTGTTAAGATTGCACGTTGCCATCTTACAATTACATGCTTATTCTACTCTTTCTTCGTCTCTCTTCATTCACCAAATGAAGTGTTTGAGATGACTTACGAACTTCCATAATTTTCAGCATTGCAAAGAGGTTCACAATATAATTTAGTTGACTTTTTCTTTGAAATTTTGTTCTTGATATATTATCAACAATAACAGCTAAGGATTGTTTAGGTACAAGAGTTGCAGAGTTCTGCACAGATTCATCGATCATTTTTTCTTTTCAGTGTAGTTTTGATTTAAAGGGAGAAGAATTCATTCTTGTAATTGGTAGTTGTCCATATAAAAGGCTACATGATCTTTGAAAATACTAAAATGCTATTTGCTTTAGGATGAAGCATAAAATTATATTTCTAATTAAGTTGAATATGCCATAATAATGGTAATCATATTATTGACTGCTATTTAAACTTTTATCATTTAATTTTACATATTGAGAAGGACAAAAAGTTGCACGGGCTATCCGATAGCTAATCATAAGTGTAAAGGTTTACTAAGTTTCTTGAGTTTGCATTTCATACTAAATCTAAAGTTGAAAACTTACATCTCCATGCAAAAATTGTGTTAATTGTTTCATGAAGACACATGATGTAGTTAAAGAGCACTTAATGTGTGATAGCATTGTCAGAGATTACATAATGGATTTTCCTTGGGGTGTGTACTTTATCACACATTTAGTAGAGTCTACCGTAGTGCATAGTTCTTAACTTCTTATGTACAAAGAGGTTATACACGACAAAAGTCTAATTAAAATCAAGTTGCTATAAAAAGACTGTATGATATAGAAAGTGTGTTTCATGATATGATGGAATTTTTTACCAAGTTTATGATCACATTAATGAGGTAACTTGCATGCTAGATAATGCGGATAATATTAATGAAGAACATAGGGTCGAAGGATTGATTCATCATATAGATCTGTCAATGCTGATGAAAGATATGGACAAGGAGTTTTATCCTGGTTGGGGATGCAACCACCTTTTGATGATTGTAAGTATTATAGTTTTGCAAAGCTAGATTGAGAATATAAGATTTAAAAAAATATTTTGTACTTGTATTTTAAATTTTTTTCTTGTGGGATTTAAACTTTTCAAATGAACATGATTATGAATAATATATTGTGTAGATCTTTTATTTCTTATAACTATGTTGCTTCATAACTACATGTCATGAAGTGATGTCAAAAATATTGTGGCTTAATAATAAACATAAAAACGGAGTTGAGTAAATTAAGGCCGCAATAAACGTAATCTTGAATAAAAAGATTTTTATGTTGTCGATCAAGTTGGGTTTACTAATATCGGAAGCTCATTTTTTATCCTAGAAAGCATAAACTTAAATGACTAAATTCAATCTAAATAAGTTATCCCTGTCATCGTATGCATTGTCTTATTCACATGATTTTTATCCTACCTCCTTTTACTTTTTTTTTTTTTGTTCCCTAAGATTTTTTCTATAAATGCTAAGACATGGAAAGCCATTCATATGAAGTAAAAAAGAGAGGATTTATTCTTCCTACTAACATTGAGCTCATTAGTATACAATGATATTGGAAATGTTAAGAGATCATCATTATTAAGTATGCCATTGGATCATTGATGCATTAGAGAATTTGAATGGGGACAATTAGTTGGGTTTTGGAAAGTGAAGAGCAATGAAATGTTTTGAGCTTTAGTAAGACTATGGTTTGATGTTTGTCAAAGATGGCTAAGTGACCTATAAGCCATTGAGATAGCCAAACGGTTGCTATGGAAACAAGAAGTTGAATCATTATTGCAAACAATTTTTTTTTCCTTCAGAATTTAATCATTTTGAGGGCTATGATTGAAGAGAGAATTGTTGCTTTTCTTTTCTTTTCCCTTGAAATATGAGGAATATTTTTCTTTGTATGGTGATGGACACGTGAGTTAGCTGAACTTGTAGATCCACATAATTTCCATGTCTTCTTTATCAACTTATTTGCTGCAATATTTTTTGCCCTAGCTATTCCTTTTTTTTTTTAAAGTTCAATTGATATCATAGTCAATTATGAGGTTCCATATAAAAAGTATGAGCCATATTTGTTGATGATGGGAAGATGAAGATAGATTAGTTTTTTTAAAATGATTTTGAATATTGAAATATGTAGATTGAAGATTAAATACAATATAATAATATTAATCTGCCTCTTTTTTTGGGAGAAAAAATAAGTTGAGTCAGGAAGATTGGGATCATCTGAACGTGTAGGTTTTGAGAGTTACATGTTATCATTTATCATTATCATCATCTTTAACATTTGTAGAGAAAGATCATAAGTGGAGTGATGGAAATTCTAGCAGATATTTATATAAAATTATTTGTGTTAAACAATGTATACATTTTATTCTGAATTTATATGATAGTGGTAAGTGCCTCTGCAACCAAACTTATCAATTAATTTAATGTGATTATAAGTCATTTGAGTAATGATATTGAATATGATGAAATTTGTATCTTGAGTTTATTGTCGTCACTATCTTAGAGTTTCATTGTCATAATTTCCATAGATGTATAAAATGAAACTCAACTATATTATAACTTTTATTGGCATCAAATATTCTAGATTTTCTGCTTTATAATCTTGAGTATTAGGCATTTGATTGTTAGTTCATCTTTATCCATGGACACCAGTTGATTTAATTTTTAATCTCAATGGTGTGATATGAAAATCAACTCTATTCTTAATCTACATCAAGAGATCAAACTGTTAAAATTTGAACGATCATGATTTTTTTTTTAATATTTTCATGATTTGATGCCCAACTTGTGATTATAGATGATTTGTCTGATCATCTACTAGATCTTATCCTAAACCATGTGCCCCCTTTAAAGAGAATTTCACTCTTGAGAAATTATAGCTCTATGTGAGGAAGGTTGCTTTTCTAGCCTCCTTGGTGTACCAATTTGTTGCACTGCGTTATTGACCCTTCTTGCCATTGTGTAAGTCTACTTTTATCATGGCTTGTAATGGTTGTGCGCTTCTCAAGAGGATGTCCAACTCCAATAGTACGCAGTGCTCCATCATCAAATGTTCCATGGCAGGCAATACTTATCCAGGCTCACCATAAATCATAAAAGACTTAATGGCTTGAAGTTATCCACCTTTAGGCAGCTCCAATTGGCAGGCATGCATTCTAATCTTTTAAATAATTGGGTAGGGCCAATACTAGATTGACTTCAACTTCTTTCCTTCTCTCTTGAGTTGATCTTTGCCCAAGTGCAGCTATACAGGATCACCCATTTAGAAGTTAGCACTCACACAATGCCAATCATGCTTTTCCTTTTGCTTGAGTTTTTTTACAATAAATTCCGCACCATCCTAGAATTACTTTAAAAGAAATTTTTGTATTGTCTTTGATCGATTTTATTCTCATCTTTAGTAGTGGGGGTGATGGAGAACTAGAGGTTAAATGGTATTTGAGGCAAGTAACCCAAACAAATCTTGAAAGGACTCTTCATCAGTGAAGAGCGTACAACTTGATTGAAGATAGAATATAAGTAAGGTTGGATATCACACGAAGTGTTGCCATTCTTAATGTTTTAGCCTTGTAAGAGATACAACTTTGTTATGTTCATCACATATGTTTGGTCATCTATTTGTGGATGGAAGGAAGTGCTCCTCTTTGACTATATGCCATTATGGCCGACAAGGCCTCCTAGAAATGGTTGAGGAATCATTTATTTCCACCACACGCAATTGTGCCAGGAAGTCCAAAGTGTGCTTACACATACTGAAAGAATAGTTCTGGCACTTCCTCATTAGTGATGGTCTTCTTGTAGAGGATCAAGGTAATCATATTTGAAAAGCCATCCATGACTACAAAGAGGAAGTTGTATTTTATTATTATTATTATTATTATTTTTGTATTGGGCGGGTCCTTCTAGGAAGTCTCTGGACATGCTTTCCTATTGGGGGCTTGGCTTGGGTAGCAATTCACACATGTATGAAATTCATTGTATTCTGCTCCTTTGGCTATCTAAGAGTTGGGATTATTATGTTTCATGATTGATTATGCATATCTTCTACTATGTTTTAAATCTTATATGAATTTTCATACTATGATTTGCTTTGATAAGCTTGCTATTGAACTATTATCCTATTTTTGTATTTTTAGATTTGAAGTTTACTTCAGAGCTAAGGGAAAGAGAGAGCAGGTGAGATGTCATACATGAGGGGAGATCTTTTGACAAGGATGAGGAAGCTTGTGAAGGGTCTTGCCAGGCCAACCCCCGTTTGGCTCAAGGCCATGGAAGAGTAATGCATTTACCCTCATATCTATCACTGGTTAAGTTTACTTAATTATAATTTGTCTGTTGCTGTAAACTTTAGATTCTATGGCTAAAATTGTTGAAAGCTATAGTTAGAAGTGAGGTTTCTTCAAACAATCATTCTACTGGAGAGTCTTTAATCTGTAATATTAATATCATTTATATTTTCTTAATGAAATGTAAAAGTCTGAAATACTCTTTCTTGATTTGATGCTTATTCTGGACTTCGCTGGTTAGGGCTCCTCCGGTAACCTTACCACGATCCGATGGAAAAATTAAGAACATTGAGATGCCTGAGGATGTTTATGTGAAGAGGTTCTTCAAAAAGTATCCTGATTCTTTATATCACGATGCTGTAAGGTATTATTTTATTTGAAACTTTTCTGATTTTCCTGTTCATTTTGCCTCTGCGGCTGACTTGCCCTTCTTTTAGGGGTTTTTACAGATTCTTTTTTTTTCTCTTTTTCTTTGTGTGATAGAAAAGTCCCTCTCAAACTTAAGAAAAAAATTATATAAGATGGTGCTGAGACCTGCAATGCTTTATGGTGCCAAATGTTGGCTATTAAAAGTGAAGTATAATACTAAGTTAAGTGTTGCAGAGACGAGGATGCTCAGGTGGATGAGTTGCTTTACCCTTAGAGATAGGATATGAAATGAGCATATACGTGAAAAGGTTGGAGTAGCTCCAGTGGAAGATAAGATTAGAGAGAGTCGCCTTAGATGGTTTGTTCACATAAAACGGCTGCCTTCCGATGACACGGTTAGGAAAGTAGAGGTATTAGATTTAACTTATGTGTAGACCTAAAAAGACTTGGTTAGAAAATATTAGAAATGATCTTTCTTTATTAGATTTAAACGAGAATTTGACTTTTAACAGGGCACAATGGAAAAAATGATTCATGTAGCTGACCCGACGTAGTGGGACAAAGGCTTGATGTTGTTGTTGTCATTGTCGCCGTCTTTTAATTTTAAAAGACTCCAAAAGATGTGGCAAAGAATAACATAAAAGTCTCCTTGAAATTCTTAAAAATATGAATTGAATTCCTCATCTATGACGGTAGGTATCCCTTAAATATCTCACTCACTGGATTTATTTTCTTAGTAAATTTATGAACTTAATAGTTTTACAAGCACATAATGAACAATAGTAGAAATTTCTCGGCAATGGAGCGCCAAATGATCTTAGGATTGTGATATTGTGATACAATTCTGATTATTATTCTGTTATTATATTCTGATTTTTTTGGATTATGGCAAAAAGTGTGAAAAATATAACATTGTTGAACATGAGCAGGTTTAACGGATTTAGCCCCCCTCCTGCTCGTGTCTTTGCTTGGCGAGTTCTTGAACTGAAAGAGCAGGGAGTTACTGAAGAGGAAGCCATGGCAGTGGCTGATGTATGCAATCCTCTCTCTCTCTCTCTCTCTCTCTCTTTATTCCTTATAAAGCATGTGATTTAGAAAATGAGTTGAAAGATTTTGGCTTAGGATATTATTTTGATCCAAACATTCGTCCTTTCAGTATTTTGAAAAGAAAGATTTTCGGTCAGGTTATCAAAAGTTGTTTGATTTGCTTTAAGATATGTTCAATATAAATCTCACATAAAACGGCGGCCTTCCGATGACCCAGTTAGGAGAGTAGTGTTATTAAATTTGACTTATGTTAAGAAAGATAGAGGCAGACCTAAAAAGACTTGGTTAGAAAATATTATGAATGACCTTTCTTTATTAGATTTAAACGAGAATTTGACTTTTAATAGGACACAATGGAGAAAAATGATTCATGTAGCCGACCCCACGTAGTGGGATAAAGGTTTGATGTTGTTGTTTTGAAATGATAAAATTTATATTTTGCTTCTATGTAGATGGAATACATGACCGAGAAGAAAGCTAAGAAGAAGGCGTACTCTGAATTGAAGAAGATTTGTCGCTTACAAGGGAAAAAACCACCTCCAAATCCATATCCTAGTCCCATCAAAGAGATACAAGCAGAGGAGAAAAAATATGTTAAGGATCGTTTCTTTAATCCCAAAATTCTTGAAATTGTGAAGAAAATGAAGGCAGAGAAGGCTGCTGAAATGCAAGAACGAATGGCCAATGCTTCTGGTCAGCCTTCTACTGGAAATACACCCTGGTGATTTACATTTTCAAGCAACAATAAATCAAATTTACAGTTTCTGCAAAGAACACATCTTGTTGGAGGCCATCCTGCAAATTTCTAGGTTTGCTTTTACTAAAATCTCTCTATTTTCTTACATATTTACATGAAATTTTGGTTGCCTTAACTTAGTTAACTTGTCTGACTCCACCCCTGCATTGTGTTGACTTTGCATTTCTGGAATGTGAGCTCTTTGTACAATGCTTAACCTTAAGAAATTTTAGGGTCGATTAATTATCCTTTGGATGCATTAAAAATTGTACAACATATGATTCTTATTGTATAATGATATGCTTGTGATTCTAAGATATTTAATCAAGCATGAGTTGGTGTTCTTTTGCATTTATCATTTTTGAATGATGAGATCTATGGTAAAATTAAAAATTTAAGAGTTTTTATATTTTGTTTAATTGTCGTATGTAATTTTTATATATTTGATGAATGCTGAAATCATTATAAAAATAATGAAAGTTGATCGCCATATGAATTTAATGTTGTAGATCATAATAAATAGTATAAACATGAATTTGAAGACTATATTGAGTGATAGATGTAGGAAAAAGGGGCAAATAGGCATATATATATTTTTTACAAAGATTTCTATATATGGGAAACAATATAATATTTTAACAAACAACTTAATATATTTTAATTTATGAGAGTCGTGTCCTAGAACATTCGTGACAGTAGAAAGATAAAGAGTTTAATATTTTAGCTTTGAATGAAGATTCAACACATAAGAGAGAGAGGGGTGTAAATGTAATAAGAGACATGTGGAAAATCCTGAAAAGGGGAAAATATGTGGAAAATTTAGGATTCTTTAAGATCCAGAGTTCTTCTCTTCTTCATCCTTCCATCACCCCTCATCCTCATTATGTGAAGAATGAGATGTCTTTTTATAATTTTTTTGGAGTGACATGGTTAGTAAATAAAGAGAAGATCAAGGACATGTTTGAAGTGTTTCAATGGACTATCGATATCAACTCTCTCAATCATAGAATGTTTGTCAAGCATTTATGTGCCCAAATGATGTCAAAATTAGGTGATCTTGGGCTTGTTGGATTCTTGTCGTCAAGCCGCTTGATTCGGCTATAAGCATGCTATATTTGGATATCATTTGGTCATCCAATTTATGTTTTGAACCTTCCAAATGCGCTTTAACCCTTTGGTTTGAACCCATTTAGGCTCGGATTGGATCAAATTTGGTGTCATTGGGTTCATCTCCTTGAGATATTCAATTCAACTATAAACTTGTTGAAATCAAAGTTTAGATCGTCCCGAATTTAATTTCAAAAGTTTCTAATTCATATTTGCATTGAGACTCACGCCCAATCTAGGCAATTTTTGGTGACTTATCAAGAGTAAGGTTTAGTAACTATGAAATATTTTACTAAATTATAAAATATTAAATACTCCACTATTTTCAAGCTTTTCAACTTTTTTCATGCATAAATCAGTCTTATTTTACTCTTTTGTGATCCAAAGTTAAGGTGAGTACCATGAGTTTGTAAATGGTTAGCGAACAAGGTGACTGAATTATATTCCTTGTTTGTTGGATGATGCAAAAACTATATTTTTGAGGATAAAACATGATTAAATATGGAATTAATAAGAGTTAATTTAATAGAATGGTAAACTTAAAACATTAAAAGATTGAGTGTTATATAAGAAAATACAAATATTTAGATGGATGCAATTGTGAAATTTTCTAAAGTTATATATTTATCATAATGTTGATTGTATGAGAGAAATTATTGATTTGAAATAGGTAATATGATCAATTGGATATTTTTTTTAAGGAATCTAGAGAGGAGTCCATGGCCAGGACAACAAGTTGAACAACTTTAATTAATAAAGTACATCAACTCAATGGAGCTTTTATCTACCTAAAGTTTTAGTGTAGTTGGTGAGATTGCTACCACATTTAGCTAAAACTTCAGTTAAATTTGATCCTTTCACAATGTCATTTATTACTCCTTTCATCAGTTCATTTATTGCTTCACTGCTTTCTCCACCTTAGCTTCATTTAATACTACTACTCAAAACACTTCTTCTCTTTGAAGTTCAACACTGTAATTAGTTTCTCATTATTTTGCACAATGATGTTTTGAAAGTCAATAAAGAACTGATGTTTTTCACTCAAATATGACAGTAAAAGTCATCCAGTTAAGCTTACAGCACCATAAAGAAATTTACTTCCAGAATGCTAAAAACTTTATATAATGTGATTTATTTTTTGGTAGAAAAAATGCTGCAATAAATAAAATATATCCCTGCATACATATGCTATAATATTATGCGGACATGTCAGAAATATTATGGATTGAGAAAACAAATGGAGAAAGAATTTGTTGGACAAAATATTAAATAATATAAATTCAGCATGTAATGTAGCAACCTATGAAAAAAATTATACAACTTCGGTTCTCACTTTCCATATTCAGATATAATTAAACCTGTAAAGAAAAAGTTGCATAAATTTAGTGTAAATAATTCTATGCATATATTCTATAAAAAATCTTGCATAATTAAAATATAGAGACAAACAAGGAGCAATAGAAAGGTACTTCTTACTTTCAACATAAGCGTACGTGGATGGCTTTGGTGGCATCAAGATAGTTCAGTCGACAGGTTCCCAGGAGGAATTCTGGAAGTTCCTCTTGGCTATTTCCCTACAATTTTGCAAGAACTGACACATACTTGAACCCAAAATAGTAAAGATAACAGTTTCGTTAAGCTTTCGATTGGTATCTAAAAGCATTTCTACTGGTATTTGATTCTTTTCAACACTTCAGTTAATGAAATCTCAGGCATCGTTTGGGGCGGCTTTCTTCGTGCTTCTTAAAGCAGCTTTCAAATACAAAATTAGAACTTTTGTACTATAAAGTTGCTTTAAGAAGCAGTAAGAAAGCTGTCCCAAACGAAATCTTAGTCAGCGGAAATCATTAGCTGTCTCACCTGTATTAAAAAAGCCATTTCTATCACCAGGTTGCTTAGGTAGCTGAGCACAAGGCTTGCAACACCCCTGGCAACAGTAGATGAGCCGACATCCACGCAAAGCTGAAAATAAATTATGATTCAAAAAGAGAAAAAAAAAATCAGTTTGCATCAACTCGTCTTTGTTCTGCATAAGTTAATTCTTGCAGATTAATGTCATTTATCATTAAGTACTAGTTTATTATTCACTTATTTCTATAAGTAATTGTGGCTTTTAAAATACTCTCTATTATTAAAAATTATAGATACTGGTTCACTATCAACTTAAAGGTATTTAGTTCATTCATACAAAACCATGATCATTATCATATAGATGGTGGCATGTAGGACTTCTAACTAATATGAGTGAATAGAACCAAGTAAACCCTATTAATGAAAGTGGCAAAATATAAGAATTCTAATTGAGTAAGAACTAAAATAGGACCCCAAATGTTTGAGTGGACAAGATCCAAAAGATACGTCGACGACTCGTAGAAAAAGAAAGGAAGTACATGGAATGGTGTTTACCCAATTAACTGCCATGATTTTCGAACTGGTAGAGAAAAGAAGAAACATAATTCTAGAGTCTAAGGGAGGAGGAGCCAACCGATAGCACCAATGATATAGAGTAGCAGTAGATGGGAGATTGGAAGGAGCATTAATAGCTAAGTACTATATCTCATCAGCTTCAACACCTTCAATGAGAGAATAAAAGGTATTAAATAATTATGAGCTTTAATAAAGCAGTGAACAAAAAGTGAATTGATAGAAAAGTGTGGGATAGATATAACCTTTAAAAGAGTATTTAGAGAGATGTATAATGCTCTTTCCAGAAATGATAGGGGGAACCATCAACAACAATGATAAGTGGTAGAAATGACGTGAAGAGATAAAAGTATTTGGTGATTTCTTGGTATATAAGTAGAAGTATCTGAATCTAAAACCCAGGGCATACATAAATAATAATTATAATAGATCCAGAAAAAAGAAGAGATGAAAGAGAGAGAGAGAGATGCTGAAAGATTGTTGAGGTTATAATCTTCCTAAGAAATAATAATCGATCTGGAAGAGAAGTTACCATATTTAATAGACAGTGCTGGATTGAATGTAGAATCATGCTAAGAAGGGGAGGGATAACAAGAATCCTCTTAACAATGTTGATGAGATGATTGGTGCTCTTGCAATGAGGGCAAGAAGGATAAGTATTTCAACTACAACTATGGCCACCATTAGTTGTGGCTCCTCAAAAACAACCTCCCCTAAGTTGATGGTTTGATAGTCTATCATTGAATGGTGGAGAGTTCAGTGACATGAAGAACTCAGGAGAGAGCCATAAAAATATTAGCCATAATGGAGTTCCCATTAGCTAAGATTGCACACCATGCAATTAAGGGTGTTGACCAAAAATAAATTTGGCATCCAGAAATTATTTGTTTTGTTTCTACCAAGCAGCCGTGTCAGTCATGAAGGACAAGAATTGGATTAACTCTTTCCATTTTTCATGTACTGTTATATTATTTTTGGATGTGCATGCAATCTTGTTGGGGAAAGATCTCATAGCAAAGACTAAGCATGAGAAATATTATTCTCCTAAAGGTGGAATGTAGAAAGTCTCACATTGTCTTATTAGCATAATCTTCAAACATGACTAAAGATAATAAGTGGGTTTCAAGAATGTTGAGTAACCAAATATGGATGGTGTAATCATATGCTTTTCATCATAGTTATTAATGAAGCAAAATGATGCATGCCATGGCACATGATGTAGTGAGGTGCACTCCTTTTACTATAACCATGTTGTGGCACATAACTTCAAAATGGGGCGTCCCATTTCATTATGATGCATACCACGACACTAGACGGCACTAGACGCGCAAAGCATCTCATTTGTGCCATCTTAAAGGTTGTTGTCGTTGTCTAGAGAAGTTGCATCAAGATGGTGAGTTTGTCAATGAGTACTGACAAGAAAGCAAAGGGCTCTTGAACACATAAGATACTAGGCACTATTAAATTTTAATAGAGAAAATGATGATTGAGGAGGATTTCATCTCAGTAAGAGGAGAGAAATGAGACATGACATCATGAGGAGAGAGACAAACGTAGAAAAGCGAATAGAAATTGCAATCATGAAAATTGAAAGTTTCGGCCTTAATAACTCGTGTATGAAGAACAATGTATGTGATTGGGAATAGGCGGCAGCTAGGATATGAGGCAGAAAATAAGGCACACATACATATGATGAGTGGGACAATGTGTAAGCATGAAGGAAGGGCATGCGAGTTATAGGTAGGATAGTGTAGAACAAGTGATAGAGATAGCTAATGGTTGCATGTGGCTATGGGATGGGAGCAAGAGAGCATCATGACACCATGAAGAGAGAACATCAGGGAAGAGAGAGAGAGAGAGAGAGAGAGAGAGAGAGAGAGAGAGAGAGAGAGAGAGGAGGGAGGAAGTAAAGAATGGATGAGGCTTAACTATAATAGTATGATACATGTTAGATGAAGATTTTTAGTATATTCTATTGATTAGATATAGGTGCTTTATAAATAGGCAAAGAAAATGAATGCAATGATAAATAATTAATTAGGAGAATATTTATATTTATGAAAAATTACCCTAATAAGATATTCTTCAAATATGACAATTCCCAATATTACTTTCTTAATATGCTAACGAAGTACAAATCATCTTTGACTTAATATGCTAACAAAGTACAAATCATCTTTTACTAAGGGATAGCTCAGGATCTTCAAGTAAATCACTTTACCAAACAGTGGAAAGATAGCAATGATAAAATTAATTCAACAATTAGACCTTGTGGTCTCGGTTTACTATTGGAAATGTGAAAATTTTTATCATGGGATTCGAAAGGCAATAATGATAACATTGTCATTAAGCCTGGTATTCTTGTTGGCTTGCTAGTTATTTTGGCTTGAAGTTTTGGGCTTGTGCAAAGATGATTTCCATGTACTAGAACAAACTGGCATGCTTACCGCTAATAATCCATCCAAAAAAAAAAAACTTGCAGCTTACTAATTGCAAATAATTGCCAAAAACTATACTTGTACAATAAAACAAAGTTACTTTTCCTGGCTTCGTCAGTACCAGTAAACATGTGATTGTATAATGTAAAAGGCCTTTACATACTTTATTAATCAGTAAATTATAACACTAAATCTCTTAGGTCAAAAACTCAAATCAGAAAGATCCTAAGGATATATAGTTTTGCTCAATTCGAGGCCTATCTGCATGTATCTTAATATGAGGCATGCCTGGTTTTCTTGAAGGAAAAAATATAACATTTTCATAACCTATATTGAGTTTATAAATATAATGAGTTTAAGTTAGAGCGTGAGCATGAAGCAATGATTAAGTTTCCTCCATTGGTTTGAAATGCAAGGTGTAAGGCCGAGTAAATAAACTGTTTCCTAGACTCCATATTGGCAGCATGTCTCATGCTTTTTTTTATATTATAACAGGAACTAGTAGCCAGGCATACCTGATATTCAGAAATAGAATTTTAACAACATTTGTAATAGGATCAAAGAAACAAAATCATGCACGTCACCTCCAACAACAACAACATCATCACATCAAGCCTTTGTCCCACGTGGGGTCGGCAACATGAATCCTTTTTTCTCCATTTTGTCATGTTAAAAGTCAAATTCTCGTTTAAATCTAATAAAGAAAGATCATTTCTAATATTTTCTAACCATGTCTTTTTAGTTCTACCTCTACCTTTCTTAATAAAAGTCAAATCTAATACCTCTACTTTCCTAACCGGGTCATCGAAAGACTGTCGTTTTATGTGACCAAACTATCTACGGCGACTCTCTCTAATCTTATCTTCCATTGGAGCTACTCCAACCTTTTCACCTATATGCTCATTTCTTATTTTGTATCTAAGGGTAAAGCCACTCATCCATCTGAGTATCCTCATCTCTGCAACACTTAACTTAGTATTATGCTTCTCTTTTAATGGCCAACAATCTGCGCCATATAACATTGCAGGTCTCACCACCATCTTATAGAATTTTCCCTTAAGTTTGAGAGGGACTTTTCTATCACACAACTAGCCCGATGCATTCCTCCACTTCAACCATCCAACTTGAATTCTACTGAGGAAATGCGCGCGTGTCATAGTTGTTAGGATATGAAATATGAAAGAAAGCTGCACAGAAAAGCACAGAAAAGCATATGGATTTTACATGATTCAATGAATTTTAATTACAAAAAAGGTAGGGCAACAAACAGAAAATCTACAAAAATAGGGCAAGACTCTTAGTAGAGATCATGCACCACAAACCATCAACAATTTATGCATGGATAATTGATATGCAATGGTTGGATTTTAAATAGAATATGTATCTACTATACCTCAAGGTAGTTTCGCCCACTAAAATAATTGATTTCCAGAGCTTGACCCAACAAACATGCTTTCTTTCCCACACTTTGCTTCACTATCCAGGAACCCTAGATGGCAAACAAAATACATCCAGCATAAAAATCATTCACCTCGCTACAGCAAAACATTTGAGAAACAGAACATTTTAGCAAGCACTCTTACTTTAGATATATATGGTATGAGCTTAAACCTTGAATTCTTGTATGCATCATCGCCCTTGACAAAGTTTGCTAGTATAGGAACATTCTCCAATGGTGCATCCAGCATGTAATAGAGAGCAAGACTATAAGCAGTCAAACCTGGAACCTGATTTGAGAAGCAATATTAGATCTCTCGATCTTGAAGGTTTGTGTTGTAGAAATATTTGCTACTTTTACTGCATATATGCATAAAAATATTGGCTCACCTGTATGTTTATGATAAAGAAAAAATTACTGCTTCCTTGATCTGCGTATCTCTGCTAGAACAAATTTTTTTCCATGAGAAAAGATATTCAAAATATGAGCTTTCATGTCCATGTTGTGGATACAGATAAAGATAACAGCACCTGAACTATGCCCCCAGCTCGACTAGCAAGATCATCCTCACGCTTATCAGATTTCAGCCAATCAGCAGCCACCATTTTCATCAAAGTAGTGCTTCCTTTAATCTATTAAAAAAATATCAGTTTGTAAACAAAAAATATGTTTTTCATATTACTTCAATAGGCATATAAAACTGCGTAATTGTTATCCACCATCTATTTCTGTTTTGCTTGTTGGGCCACACACGTCATATAAGATTGATCAGTTCGAATAGTGACTTAGACATGACTTTCTTAACTTCTTACATATATAAGCTGTTACGGTGCCCAAACCGGCTCAGGAGGGGCTGGTTCAGACATATAGGAGGCAGGCTAAGCCGCCTCCCCCCACCCCCTCTTTTGGGCGGCAAGTAGAGAGGGAGAGGGCGGTTTGCATGAGGAGGCTAATTTGAATTTATTTTTTATTAAGAAGTTTTTATTAGGAGGTGGGGTATTTAAAAGCATGAGAAGGTAGGGTTAGAATTTATGTTTTGATTATTGTTTCTCTTGGAGTTCTCTTGGAGGCTTTGGGCTCTAGATTCATCATCTAGAGATTGGGAGAGAACGATCCTCCTCTCGAATTGAGGATCAATTGTATCTTTGCTTGTTTTTGCCTTTGATTTTATTCCTATAATACAATCTACTGTTTTTTATTATTTTTATTGGAGATCTTGATATTTTCTCGCTGTTTTCACGAATTATTGTTAGGTTGCTTGCAAACTCAAGTATTTCCCATTAGGGTTACTTGCGAACTCAAGTATTTCCTATCATAAGCCTCTAAAAGGAACATACAAATAGTAAATAACACATCTTGTTAAAGTTTAAAATATAGTCAGACATGAGTCAGAAATTGGTACCTTCTTATGATCTTTCAAGTAGGATTCACTACGAACTAGAAATGTTGAAGGATCTGCAGTGGTCCAACTACAATTAGTGGTACAGGTTGAGTCGCTTGGAAGAGTAGTCCCATAGCTATAAAGTTCTGTACCATTAATCGAAGCTTCTTTCAGATCAAAATAACCCTTCCTTTGACCTACAAAGTAATTAAACAATTTGCCTTATATTTACAAATGAGAAAGGTGAAGCACTTCATATTTGTGAAATTTATGATAGTAAAGACAGACCTGAAAGATCTTGTAACTTTTTCACTAGAACTGCTGCTGTTGATAACATGGTATGGCGTTGGTCCTTTGTCAATAGACATGGAAAAGAAACATGTCAATGCTTTATTTTGTTGTTCATAAATGAAATATGGAGATGATAATGACTAAGATTTCGTTTGAGATCAATTTCTTATTGATTATTCTTTTTAATAAAGAAATTTCTAGTTCAAAAAACTTTTGAACTAAAAAATTATTTTAGAAAACAGTAAGAAAGATATCACAATCGAAGCACAAGTTGAAAGGTTGTCTAATGTGTTCCTCGGGAATTTGAGAGACTAGAATCAATAACAGCTAATGAAATGCTGAAGATTATGAATAACTGAAAAAAAATCTCTATAGGAGCAAGAAATTTCACTTGTTTTCTTAAGAAATACTATTCGAGTAATTCAAATGTCAACTCTAAGCTAATTTTATATATATTGAGCTTTTTTATACTCATCTAATATGTTGTTTATTTACGTTCTAATAATTTCTAGCTTGCCTTATTAAAGTCCAAAAGATATGGTTAACAAGAATCATCACAAATTGATAACTTTAATTATGAATGAATGGCAATGAAGTTATCAAAAGACATTACCAAATGTGAGCTCCGAAATTTCGTACTCCGACTCTGTTGAGAAAATTTTGATGTTTCGAGTTAGATTTTAAGAACTCAGATTGAATTGTAAATAAGACGCTATCTAAAGATTTGCCCTCATTATTTGAAGACTATAGTTTTAAATTTTTTATAGGCGCTAACCACTATAGTTAATTACCTTTCCTGATTATAAGAGTGAATTTTCGATTAATATTAGTTGTTAAAAGCTAAAAGCTTAGCATATAGTAGTAGTAAATTTGGTTTTAGATTGAAAACTTTTACCACCATAAACCTAAAGTAAATGGTGGGGGAATGACGTTGAACTCAATCAAAATCTCATTGTTTCATCATCCCGAATTATTATGGACCGCGATATACTTAGTCATAAAAATTAGTTGACCCAACCTCGCCAAATGATCATTATCGACAACCATGCGTCACTTCATCCAAAGGAATCTTATAGACCTAATGTAGTTGTTTATCTAAGAGGATACATTTATATTGACCTTTGCTAATAACGGACTTAATGCTTTATTAAGTGCACAATATAATTTATTATTCAAAGGTTTTTTAGTCATTGGAGAAATCTGACATTGAACATAATTTAATAGTGTCATTTTACGGCAAAATAATCCAGTCAGAGGGGTTCGGCTATAACCACTTATCTATGGTGTCATTTAATGACAAAATCACCGATTAGAAAACGTGTACCATATCTTTAGTTGCTTGAGATATTTGAGAGTGAACATAGCAATATAATGATTCTTTGTTGGCTAAGGCTGTTGTCAAATTTGTCACCTTTGACAAACACTTGCAGAGGATTGATGCATTTTTGCTTGCTTTAAATTTTAGAGAAATAAATTTTACTCTTGGATTTCTACATTTTGTAATCTTTTTTTAGATTTTTATAATTTTGTATGAATGTGGACCTAAAATAATCTCTATTAACATTTAGAAGCATTTTGAAAGACATAATACCCCTAGGATGATATTTTTTGTCAATGTGGCTATCATTGGTGTAGTTGAATGATTTTATTTTGAACTTTATCAAATCTGCCCGCTTACTCACAGGGGAGCATTCTAAATTGGTTGTAAAAGGATTTACTCAAATATGCGAGATTGATTTTCAAGCACGAGTTGCTGAGATTAACATTGCCCGAGTTATTCTCTCTCTTATTGCTAAGGTGGGTTGGCCTCTTTATCAATTATATGTCAACAATATTGTTTAATCCCAGCGTCCCTTAGTATTTTGATCCCATGGCTAGGATAGGAATCTGTGAGAGGCTCACCTATTAAATCCTAACCTTTCATTAGCATTTTGATCCCACAACTGGGATGAGAATATGTGGGCTAGGATGAGAATTCGTGGAAGGCTCAGCTAAATCACATTGATCTCCTCCCATATTTAGGTGACTAATTTAGGAAGGAGCATATTAGAGCAATTATTCACAATTATGTAATTATTTGTTTCTTTATTAAGATATCTTGTATAGAGTTATAAATAGGGATAAGCTTGTGCAATAAAATTAAGCCTTTTTTCCTCTCCAATTCTCTGAATTTAACATGGTATCAAAGCCTTCATTGTCATTTCTAGAATTCTGAGTTTTTTGTACTGCCTTTGCTTCATTAATGGTCTTCCCTTGTTGTTGTTATCCTATCCATAACCTACGCAGCCTTCATTACTACCTTGCTTGATATAGCATTCATCTCTATCCTTTGCTGCCGCAATATCTGAAGCAAATTCCTCCCAAAGCTTTACCAAATGGAGGACTCTATGGTGCACCAAGGAAGGGGTTATATCCAAAATATGCAACCTTCCTATTTCTTAAATGGGAAGAATCATTTGAAGTGATCTCAATTTGTGAAGATCTATTTGAAAGGAAAAGAAAAGATGAATCACCTTCTTGGGGTAGGACCAAAAGAAGAAGATCCTAATTTTTGAGCATGGGATGAAACAAACTCTATGATCATGTCATGGTTGTGGAATTCCAGGACTCCAAAAATTAGTGATACTTTCATGTTCCTATCTACTACAAAAGATATATGGGATGTCGCCAGACAACTTCTCAGAGGCTCGGGATGCTGCATAAATTTTCATAATTAAAGTCAAGGTAGGAAGCACAAAATAAGGAAGCAAGATCGTGACTGAAGTCTGAATATGTCGCTCTCCTTCAAAGCTTGCGGCAAAAACTTGATCACTACAGATGCAAAGATAACAAATGTCCAAAAGATGCTGCTATCCTAAAAAGTTTTATTGAGAAAGATATAATGTATGAATTTCTTACAGGATTAAATATAGAGTTTGACCAAGTTTGAGTTCATATCCTTGGTAAAGATGAAGTGTAATGCTGGAACCAAAGATTGTTAAAGATTCATTAATGGTGATAGCCAAAGAGGCGTCATGGAAGGAAAGAGATAAGGATTCCTCAAAACCTCAAGACAAAGACTCCCTTTGGTGCAACTATTGCAAGAAATCAAGACACAAAGAAGGCATGCTGAAAGT
Organism: Dendrobium nobile; assembly: GCA_022539455.1. NCBI lineage: Eukaryota > Viridiplantae > Streptophyta > Magnoliopsida > Asparagales > Orchidaceae > Dendrobium > Dendrobium nobile. The sequence goes on from CM039734.1 coordinate 2,419,015, forward strand.
TACATGGAAAGCCGCCAACTAATGAGTGGAATCAAAGAAGTAGACAAAAGGGAACATTACAAGCTAACACTACAACAAATCAGTCCAATCTAGAAACACAATCCAACTTCAGAGAGCTCAACAAATAAGATATTAATAAGCTAAAACTACACCTGGTATCGCTTGAAAAATCATTTGCATCTTCTTCTTTTGCACTTTCAGGTAAATTTTCAATTTCCATTGGATTAAGTACTTCTAGAAATCATTTGAATGGAGTACATCATTGACTCAGGAGCCACAGATCATATGACACACTCCACTACTCACTTCATCAATTACATTCCTTACCTGAGTGATAAGAAAATTATCACTACTGATGGTTCTCTTACCACAGTAACAGGCCAAGGAGACATACTGTTATCTCCCTCCCTCCCTCATTCTAAAAAAATGTGCTCCACATACCTTAATTATCTACAAAGCTAATCTTTATACAAAAATTTATCAGTGATTATAATTGTTAAGCCCTATTTAATCCTACTTGTTGCTTATTTCAGGACCAGGGCGGGGAAGAAGATTGGACTTGCTAAGGAGAGAGATGGACTATACTACCTAGAAGAGCTGAACAAATTCACTATTATCAATAATGGCTATTCTATGTTATTCTTATTTAATAAAAAAATTACTATTTAGCTTCATAATTTTATATTAGGACATCCATCTTCTAATTTCTTCAAAAATATATACCCAAAACTTTTTTATAAGTTGAAAAATAAATCTTTTCATTATGAAACTTGTTAGTTAACCAAGCATAAACAATTTTTTTTTTTAAAATAAAACTAAGAGATGTCATACCCCCTTCTACCTTATTCATAATGAATGGGGACCATAAAAAAATTCCTAACATCTCAGGGGTCCAATGGTTTATATCATTCATTGTTGACTACACTCGAGTCTCTTGGATCTTTCTCCTAAAAAATAAAAATGACGTGAGCACTATCCTCCCCATTTTTTACATTATGATCTAGAATCAATTCAGGGTAAAAATAAAAAAATTTTGTTCCAACAATGCCAAAAATTATTTTAATTAAACTCTATCCTCCTTTTAAAAGTAATATATCATTCATGAGTTTTCATGCATTCATACCCCACAACAAAATGGAGTTGCGGGAAAAAAAGGTCACCTTCCAGCTTCCACCCGTGCACTCTATTCCACCACAACGTGAAAATCCTATTGGGGGGAAGCTCTTCCGACCGCCACATATCCCATAAACTGACTACCTTCAATAACCTTATGACTAAAAATACCAATGGATAGCTTATCCTCTTTTTATCCTAAATTTCGAACTCATAACAACTTCACACTCAGAATCTTTGGGTGCACTGCATATGTTCACATTCACAATTAAAATAGAGAAAAATTAGATCCAAGAGCACTCAAATATATCTTTGTTGGATATTCATCTACTAAAAAATATTACTAGTGTTATCATCCCTCTACCAAAAAAACACTTATATATGTTAACATTACTTTTAATGAATAAAAATTTTATTTCACCAAACCTTATCTTTAGGGGGAGATTGGAACTGAGGAAGATGAGAAAAGTGAGCTTGCACCTCTTGACCTTTCAACTCCACCTCAAACCAATCCACCTAACCTAAAATCAAAGCCAAGGAAATTGAGGACAAAGCTATTATAGATAACAGGAGATTTGAGAAAGTGTATTTAAGGCATACAAATTCAAATTATGCTCCAGAGCAGATCCAAGAATCAGAACTATCTCTTGAAATTGAGATAAATACAAGATCACAAAAAAAAAAAACTCCCTTGTACCCCATAACTAATTTTGTATCCTTCCCTAACTTCTCACATTCACACAATTTTTTTTTGTTACTCTAAATGATACTCATATTTCTAATAATATTTCTAAAGCCTTATCTGATAAAAATTAGAAAAGTGCCATGAAAGATGAAATGCAGGCCCTAAAAAAGAATAATACATGGGAGATCATTGACCTACCAATATGGATAAATCTAGTCGACTGCAAATGAGTGTTCTTTGTGAAATACAAAGTTGATGGTACAATGGAAAGGTATAAAGCAAGACGGGTGGTGAAAGGTTACACTCAGATGTATGGGATTGACTACCAGAAAACTTTTGCACATATGACCAAGATTAACACCATAAGAATCTTGCTCTAACTAGCAGCTAATTATAACTGGCTTCAGGAACAGTTGCATGTCAAAAATGCATTCCTACACGGGCACTTAGAGGAAGAAATATTTATGGAGATTTTCACTAGGATTCAAGGAGCAATATGAGGGTAACAAAGTGTATAGGTTAAAAAAGGCTCTATATTAACTAAATCAGTCACCTAGAGCTTGGTTTGGAAGATTCTCAAAAGTCATGCTACTTAATAGTTATGGACAGAGCTAAGGAGACCATGCATTATCCTTCAAGCACTCAAACTCAGGGGAAGTCACAATTTTATTAGTTTATGTGAATGATATCATCTTGACTTAAATTTTAAAAAAGAGAAAGTGATTCTAAAGAAATATCTTGCAAAGGAACTTGAGATCAAAGATCTTGATAGATTAAAATATTTTCTTAGAATTGAACTGGCCCACTCCAACAATGGAATCTTTATTTCACAACAAAAATACATTCATGATATTCTTAAAGAAACAAGTAAACTAGCTTGTTAATCGGCACTAACACCCGTAGAACCAAATCTCAAATTGGGGGAAAATAAAGAAGCTCCAAATGTAGATAAATGAGCTTACCAGAGACTTTTAGGAAAATTATCTACCTTTCCCACACCAAACCAGATATATCATTTGTTGTAAGCATGGTCAATCGCTTCATACAAAATTCAAAGCAGACTCACATGTAAGCTATAGAAAGCATAATACACTATCTTAAGGGGAATCTAAATAAAGGGATTCTCTTCAGAAGAGATTGTGGAATAACCCTAGAAGCACATGCTGATGCATATTACGTGGGATCACTAGTAGATAGATCATCTACCTCAAGATATTGCACATTCCTTGGAGCAATGTTTAAAATTTCGTATTCGGGTATTGAGGCGTTTTTCATTCGTGAGGCGAGGCGTAAGCCTCAAGGCGTTTTAAGGCGTAAGCCTCAAAATCAAAAGATTGCGTAAATATAAAATGATAAATTTTTATATACTAATGAGTGAATAATATAAAACATCTTGTAACATGGAGAAGCAAGAAACAAAATGTGGTGGCAAGGTCTAGTGTAGAAGCATAATACAGAGCTATGACCTTAGAAATATGTGAGTTATTGTGAATCAAGATAATTCTAGAAGACCTAAGGATCAAGTGGAAATGACCCTTTCTTTATGTGACTTAATATCTTCCGCCTTCACCATTATATATGTCCATTTGAAATCAGAATAAGCCATGAAAGTTATTCAAGTAATTACCTGGGATTCGGCATCCTCTTTGGGAGGCCACACAATCTCTGATTCGTCACAATCAGATTCATCAGGTAAGTCAAAAAATTCATCAGCAGCATCATTAAGTTGAACAATTGATCCACCCATGTTGGCATGTTTGGGAGCAAGGACTTCCAAATCGTCCTCAGAATCATCACCCTTAATACTATCAGCACCCATCTTGACTTCCTCCTTGATGTATTCCTTTTCATGAGCAGATAAACGTTTCTCTCTTGTTCTTTCTCTTGATGAGAAATTGGAGAACAAGTAATTTCCATGTTTTGCTTGGAAAAATTCTCTCAAAGCTGCCCAAAAAAAAAAAATTATGTATTGAATTCGAAGTTGCAATTCCAAGATAAAGGTTGTGATACAAATATAATTAGATAATATCCTATCTGCACCTGCAACTCTTGCAAGCATCTTGATTGTTATATATTTTGATGAAGAGGTCAATGAGTAAGGCTTCCAGATTCTCCAATCAATAGCAAGAATGTGCTTGACAACAGCTTGTTTTCCTGGATTTGATGGAGATATTACATATCCTCCACCTATGTAAAAATACAGAAACTTATTAATTATGAAGAACTTTGCAGGTTTTGGATAACTCTACAGTCAGTTTCAATAAAAAGTTTAAAAGCTAAATTTAAGCACAAATTACTTTTAAGGGAGACACGAATATAGCCTCTCTTAGGTTGACAGTCTGGATGGTAAACAGAGTGGTATACTATAACTGCAACAACATACAAAATTTTTTAATGCACAACGAAGCTTGAATATTTAAAAATTCCATCATTTTTTCTAGAGGCAGTACCATATGTTCCATCATCTTCTCTCCTCCAGTAACGTCTTAACAGTAGATCCCTTCTTTTCATTCCCCTGAAAACCTCTTGGTGTTTATGGTGAAGTTCCACAATGTGAGAGAAAATAAATTGGGGAAAAGTTTACAATCTAACCAGGGCAACCAAACTCCACTTAATTTCTTGTGGATAATATCAGTGTGACCATCAAGATGTTCAACCACGCTGCCATAGGCTAGACAGAAATCCCATCTGCAAATACTTCCATAGACTTGTGTGGGAAACAGGAAAAACTTAATTCAAATAGAGCGAAATAGAAAAAGAAGATCGACGCATAAAAACATACAAAAGATTTATACATGTTTATTCAATTGATGCTATGTTATGTTGTAATCATTTGTAGATTTCACTATGATTTGAATGTAGAAAATTACTATCCAAATTTTTTGACAGGATATAAAGATAGCATCCCTCGCTTTAGAAAGAAGGCCAATCCAAAATTAACGAATGGTTTATGGTGTCGAATGTATATACAATTCTTATGGTGCCGAATGATGGCCATTAAAAGAGAAGCATAATGCTAATTTAAGTGTTGCAGAGATGAGGATGCTCAGGTGGATGACTGGCTTTATCCTTAGAGATAGGATACGAAATGAGCATATACGCGAAAAGGTTGGAGTAGCTACAGTGGAAGATAAGATTAGAGAGAGTTGCCTTAGATAGTTTGGTCACATAAAACGACGGCCTTCTGATGACTCGTTTAGGAAAGTAGAGGTATTAGATTTTACTTATATTGATAAAGCTAGAGGTAGATCTAAATAGACTTGGTTAGAAAATATTAGAAATGATCTTTTTTTATTAGATTTAAACGAGAATTTGACTTTTACCATGACACAATGGAGAAAAAAATATTCATGTAGCCGACCCCACGTAGTGCGACAAAGGCTTGATGTTGTTGTTGTATCAAAATGCTAGCATAATTTTCAAATATCATTTCTTATTATTTCTATACAAAAAAAATCAAGCAAAGTTTAGTAAACTGATATTTTCAAACGTTTATCTTACTCAGATCTTGACGGACCAAAAGACATCAATGTCTGAAAAATGGCTTCTGACGGTCCATCGACCACACCTACAGCCATTATAGCCGGATGATCATCCCAATGCTGAGGAATGAGAATTCATTAGTGCTACAGAAATATGAAAAACTAGTGGCCCTGTTACTTGAGTCCAATAGTTACCATCCTAAGAAACTGTGCATTTTTTGCCTCTTTAAAGAGCCTCAAGCCTGCAAAGGAAGCAATCATTTTGAATCCTACTTGGGTCATGTCTAGATAGAAAATAAGGACCAAGGTTATCACTCTTACCATTTTTACAGTCAAAAATTTTCCATGGTGATGGTGCAATAACATCAGAGGCCATCCTCTTAGTGTGCCCAGTTGAGAAAACTGTCCAATCTATGATGATAATGAATTCAATTTTAGAACCAAAATAGGCACCTTAAACTTTGAATGATAGCTTGGACTTCACCCAAAACATAATTGAACCTCTGAATTCTCCCCACTTAATAAGCTAAGAGAGGGAGATAGCTCACAGAACAAAGAGTTGTGTAGATGTAAGAGTAGTGTACCTATGGAATGCAGACGAGTTCTACCTCTAGCTTGGACTAACCTGCATTAATCACAAGCCAGAAAACAGTAAGAACATTGAATAGCAGACTTCTAGTTAATGCCCAGAAAAAAAAAAAGAACTAGTCTCATTAGTAAAGGGTAATTAGATAAAGATTTGCTTCAGTGAATAGAAAAGTAATATGTTAAGTTGGTTCAAGTGGAACCGGCTCAACCGGCCCAGGGCCGGTCCAAGTCTACAGGAGGCGGATCCATGCCGCCTCCCACTTAGCCGCCTAAAGCATTGGGGCCCACAGCCATTATTGGTTTCCGCCCAAAACAAATATTTAAAATAATCTATTTTTAGTAAGAAGGGGGGGGGGGGGTTAAGGCATAAAGAAAATTTGTATTAGAATATTAATGCTATAAATAGGAATGAGAGGGGAGGGTTAGGGTATGCTTGATTATTGTTCTCTTGAAATTTTCCTTGAGATTTTGGGCTCTAGATTCATCTAGAGATTAGGAGAGAATGCTCCTCCTCTCGAATAGAGGATCACTTGTATCTTTGCTTGTGCTTGTTTTGATTTGATTTCTATAAAAATATCTACTGTTTTTTTGGATTACTTTCATCAAAGCTCTTGAATATTTCTCACTGGTTAAGGCATAAAGGAATTTTTTATTAGAATATTAATGCTATAAATAGGGATGAGAGATGAGGGTTAGGGTATGCTTGATTATTGTTCTCTTGAAATTTTCCTTGGGATCTTGGGATCTTGGGCTCTAGATTCATCTAAAGATTGGGAGAGAACGATCCTCCTCTCGAATTGATGATCACTTATATCTTTTCTTGTGCTTGTTTTGATTTGATTTCTATAAAAATATCTACTATTTTTGGTATTATTTTCATCAAAGCTCTTGAATATTTCTCGCTGTTTTACCGATTATTGTTAGGATTGCTTGCGAACTCAAGTACTTCCCTTTAGGGTTACTTGTGAACTCAAGTATTTTTTATCATAATATCAAGTGGAACTATTGTTCTCTGCAACCTAAACTGAAAACAAGGTTTTAAATCATTCAAAAAATGGCAATACACAACCTGAATGATTGGCGTCTACTCTTCGAGCAATGAACATGTTTGGTTCCATTGCTTGGGCTTTCCTGCAGTTAGAAAAAATAAATGTTTAGCACCAGATACGATGATTTGGAACAAATTTAGCAAAGCATGGGAGACAAAACCTTCATTGCTGCTTCTTTTAACGATTGAATCCACTTAGCTGCTTCTTCTGAGCTTCGAGCACCCAGCTGTAGAGTTTGAAGCAAATCTCAAGCAATAAGTTGAGGATTAGATTTTTTTTTACCCCCTCATTTGTGGAGATATCAGGTTAGTAACAGTAAGGAATTATTATCTCATAGAAAAATCACCTTAAGTTGATCATTGTGATTAGAAGAATTGTAAACTGTAAAAATGTAGAAAACCTGAAATTGCGAACCAAATGTAAAGTAAATAGCAGAAGTTCATTAAATAAATTAATATGAAGCTCCTAAAAACAAAAAATTATTAGGTGCGTGGACCGGACGTATCTCTATGTCCGGACATCCACTTAAAATTTGACACGTGGAGTGGACATTGGTTGCGCTTTTTGTGCGCTTTACCTGCACTTTCGTTGCGCTTTGACTGTTCTTTTGTTGCGCTTTTTTACTGCGCTTTGACTGCGCTTTACCTGCACTTTACATGCGCTTTTGGTGTGTTTGATTTAAAGTTCCGCGAACACATTAAATATATAAAGTAAAAAATAAATCCAACGTGTCCACTCCACGTGTCAACATTTATTGGATTCTGGATGTACCTCTATGTCCATTATGTGCACCTAATAATTTTCCCCTAAAAACAGACAAAACATAAGACAACAAATATCTGGATGAGGAAATTACAATAGGGTGTACTCTTACATTTCTATGGAAGCTCTCTCTTCCATTATCAGCGACCCGTATATAGGAATCAATCAATGCTGTTTTTAGAGGTTCCTGAGAAGAGAAAAATTGCAATGAAGCACAAAATGAACTGAGAGTCGAAGCAAAGAGGATAATAGAAATAATGATTTTATATAAGGTAAATAATTACAAGGCAGGAAGACCAAAAGAAAAAAAAGGTAAGGAAACTCCATTTCTTGCGCTTTCACAGATTATTTCCATTTGTATTCTCCATCAAATACTCCAAAAAAGAAAACCGAGCTCTCGTAATCAAAGAAAAACCAACCGACCAAGTAAAACGAGCAGATAGAAAAATCTACCTCCCTATTTGATTTGGGTATGTTCTTATAGCAATTGAGAAGGTTCTCCTTCAGAACAAAGTATCTTTTCCTGGAAGACTGCAGACCGAATCGATTGGACCTGATTAGATACAACCAGCCTTCCATTCTCAATCTTCCTGCAAGCCGCTCAGATAGAACCTTTCCTTCCTCTCACCGCAGCTCCGAATTCATTAACCAAGCTTTCTGATTTCCTGGGTTCTTCTTCTGTTGAGAATCTCTCAGCAGCAGAAGAAGAAGAAGAGAGCGACAATGGATTGATCTGAATCGAAACAATGTCTACCCAAAAATGCAATCTTCGAAAAGGATTCAACACGGATTCTCGGAAAGAAAGGGAACGGGCGACCACCTGATCCCAATGGTTGGAATCAGAGGTATCCGAGCAATCCCCCTTCTCCCTTGTCCTTGCAGGTCGCCCTGACGAAAAAGGAAAATAAGAAAAAAATAGAAAAATAGAACCCCAAAATCTCTCTCCCCGATCTTTCCTCTCCATCGAATTCGTTTCCTTCCTTCTCTCTCTCTCTCTCTCTCTCTCTCTCTCTCTCTCTCTAGCTGTTCGATGGAAGGAGGGTTTTGAGAGAGCCAGCGAGAGCAGAGCTCGGAGAAGAGGTTGTTGATTGCTCTAACAGTAAATAAATTTTTTTAAGCAAATATTTTATGAAAAAAAAAGGCTAAAAGATTAAAAATACTATTTTTTTTTTCAAATAAATCTTAAAGTCCTTAGAAAATGTATATTATATATATATATGCATTTTAATAAATATACCAATTTCATAAATTACGATCTTATTTTTTTATTTTTATAAATATGTTTGAAATTTTGGAGTTTTATTTACAAAAACGGAATTAGAGAACCGTTATTACAGTTTTGCAGGCTCCCAACAAGATATCGGGTCGGATTCCAAAGAAGGAAAATTTAATGAAAAATTTTCACTTAATTTTTTTTTTTAATATTTTCTCTAAAAAAAATTTATTGAGATATATTGATATATAATATATTGGAATATGATTAATTTTATTATATTTATTATGATGTATAATTCTAGTCATACAAATAAATTATTAGATGAAACAAATAAATTAAAAAGATAAATATAATTAAAATATTAGATAATTTAATTAAATTATTAGACGTTCACAAATATAATTTTGATGTACAAAAGTATGAGATAAAATTAAAATTTCTAAAAAATTAGTTAATTTATAGGATTGTATGAAATTTGGGGAAAATATTTTCATAATCTCTATCAGATTGAAAATAAATATAACTAAATTATTAGACAATAAATTAAATAAAAAAAGGAATAGAGAATATAACACAAATCTAAATAAAAACCTTTATAAAAAAATCCTAAAAGCACCTAAAAAGGTAGGAGGAAAAATATTATAGAAAATAAGGCAAAATTGTTCATAAAAACTAATATTAAATTCAAATTCTTTACAAAAAGTACTTATAATAATAATAAAAAACATCAAAACATCTTATATTGTTTTTTTTTTTCTATTTCAAATATGTTCTCCACATTTATTTTTATGTTCTTAGATAAAATCATCTTCTACCATCCCAATTAGAGCCGAGTTTTATTGTGTACAAATGATTTGACCTAAAATGTTTAAGATTGAAGATTTAATTCTTGTATTTTATGTTCTTAGATAAAATCAAACTTATGTTTGGAGATTTTAATAATTCATCTTATTGATTTATGGATTAGATAATTGCACAAATTTTGAACTTCAAAGTAATATAAACACAAAAAACTAATGATCAAGAAAGTTATATGATAAGCTCATGAGACTTAGGCTTCGTTTGGAACAGCTTTTTCATTACTTTCTAAAACAAAGTTTTAGTACAAAAATAAAAAAAATTGTACTAAAACTCCGTTTTAAAAAGTAATAAAAAAGTCGTCCCAAACGAAGCCTTAGGCTTCATTTTGGACGGCTTTTTTCATGCTTTGTAAAACATTTCTCTATCATAATAATTTTTTGAATTTAAAATTTATGTGTTAAAAAATTATTTTAAAAAGCAATGCTAAAAGAAATTTATAGTCATTAGTTGCTTAAGAAGCTAAATGTAAGTAGGCTGACTATAACTCAAGATTTAATTAACAAAATTTATAAAGGTAAAAAAATTAAAAAAGAGTTAAATCAAATCAATAATTTTTTTATCAGGGATTTCTAAAACATTAGGTTGAATATCAATAAATGACCCAACCCTCTAATCTAACCTGGGCTCGACCAAAAAAATTCAGATTTGGATTAACCCTTCAATAACTGGGTCAAATTTGGGTTCGAAATTCCAACCCACTTATTAAATAAGTCCAATTTTAGGTTCACCCACGAACACGATTAACCTGAAAGGGACCCATTTAATTAATATTTATTTACTTAAATTACTTTACTTATTAGCATGATCTTCTCATTTTCGATCAATATTATAATGATTCCGGACCCAAATATGACCTAGAAGCTCATTTTTGACATCCTAATTTTATTGGAGGGCTGTAAATTGAAGAATTTCATGGCTAATTTAAATAAAACAGTTTGATTATTTTAAATAAAAAAAAAAAACAAAATCGAATTGGTTACAAATAGGACATCAATGCTAGCACATAATCCAAGCAGAAATGGCTGCATTGAAGCAGCTAAAATTAATTTTTTTTTTCAAAGTAACATTTCAGTAGCTAATTATTCAAAGAATCAAAACCATATACATTGGATCAAACAATAAAAAATAACATGAATTTATGTAAAATTGAAGCTTCAAAGCTTCCAGGCTCTACTAATTAGACAAGTTCAGGCAATAGAGTTCTTGTTGGCTGAGAGAACCCCATTAGCTTTCTTGGCTTCATTGTTCTCTTTGTCATTAGATCCCAAAAGTGGAAATTCTTCATCTTTCATCTGTAACTATAAAAATAAAAGGAAGGTATTGTCATTACGTGATGCATCTGAGAAATTATGATTGTAAATTATAAGAAACTCTATCATTATAGTAAAACATGCAGTGGTAGCAATAAGATGTAGCCATCAATTGGGCCAACTCATAAATTTTTTTATGTGCTTTGTGTGTTTATCTTTTTTTTGCTTTATTTGCTCCCAATGATTTGAATTAAATCTCACTTAATTCTCTAAATTAACGTATTCTAGCTTGCAACTTAGGAGAAATTATTCTGTGTGGAGATCGGATGCAGAACGCCATCCGGAGACCAACCGAAATGTGTCACGTCAGCAGTACTGAGTTGTGGTACCGAGGGGTACCGAGCCACAGTACCGAGCACATGGGTTACGTGGCACATTCTGGTTGGTCTCCGAACGGCGTTCGGCGTCCGCACATAATAATTAATCGCAACATAGGGTTCGTTTGGGACGGCTTTCTTACAGCTTCTTAAGGCAATTTTTTAGTACGAAAATTAAATTTTTTGTACTAAAAAATCACTTTAAAAAGTCATAAAAAAACAGTCCCAAATAAAGCTTTAGTATTGCCTTTACAAGTAATGCTAAATAATCAACATTGAGCTAGACGGAATTGGTGAATCCATTACTGATTCAAAGTAAAGGATGTTGTATTTGGATGGAAGCTAAAAGTATATTGAATATGTATACCTGTGACACAGGAAGTGCGTTGGCTAGCAGCTTCTTCTTGCTCTCGTGGACACAAAAGTAAGAGTAGAGAGCCATGCCAAAGATGGCTACAAGAATTCCAATGATGTTCCTGGTCGTGAAAGGATCATGGAGGAGGGTGTAGCCAAAGGAGAGAACAAGGCATGTTTTCAGATGGCCAAGCACCTGATAAGTTACAGGAGAAGTAGTCCCAATAACAAGGAATGTGCTGAAGTTCACTGACACAGCAATCAAACAAGACATTATGATGAATCCCTGCACATCAAACACATTATACTTAGTAGTCGTGGAATAGCAAAACTAAGTTTTATTATTATTACTATTTTAAATATGCTAGTGTTAGACCGGTCCATTGGACCAGTCCAGCTTATGATTTTGAAGTCTCTGCCTCCTGTACACAGGATCCGACCGCCCGGTCTTAACAAAACTATTTAGGAAGGATTTTGAAGGGAGTTGGGAGGAAAATTTGAATGTAGGGACTGTTTAGAGATTTCCTTTTTGATTGTATGCCTGCAATAATTTGTTTTCCTAGGATTAGGGCGTCTTGAATTTGGCTGAAATTTGAGAATTCTTAGGTTTAGGTTTCCTTTGGGCTCTAGCGGCATCTAGAGAATCGGGAGAGATCGATCCTCCTCTCGAATTGAGGATCACTTGTATCTTGTTTGTTTTTCTTCTTCTATTAGTAAATTTCAAGTGTTTTCTCTCAGATTTCCTACAGTTCTGTGGGAAAAACTGCTGTTCACTGCAGATTTTTGCTCTGTTTTCCATTATTTTGGATTGTTTCCTATAGTTAGATTTGTGTTTTTAAATTATTTTTTAAAAAAATAAATCAAATTACTTTAAAAAAAAAATAAATCAAATTACTTTTTTAAAAACTTAAAATAATTTTTAGGCCTTTTTTATTATTTCCAAAAGAAAACAAAAATAAACAGTTATCCCAAACAACTCCTAAATTATTTTTTTTTCAAATGCTACAAAGTCATATGTAAGTATGTGCAGTAGGATATGAAAATTGAAAGGCTGAGGTTAGCAAAACTTGTACCACGACTACTGAAGAGTAACTGTGGGAAAAAACATTCTTGTTGGTGAGGCACTTGTCTACAAAAGGGCCGGTAGCAAATAGGATAGCTGCTTGGTAAGGTGAGGACTGGTACAGCAGCTGGGTGGATGAGACCTTCAGTTTCTTTTGTATTGTGTTTGTCATCTTTGTATAAAGTTAAAGATAAAAGCAAGCTGCAGTACCCTTTAAACAAAATAATCATTATAGCCTTCATATTGTAAAAAATGAAATAAGGACAACAAAGGATACAATTTGCCCAACGCATGTTGTTGCTATTGCAAGGAGAGACAGAATGGATCCCAGGAGATTCAGCTTAAGATCAGTGATGGATGCAATACCAACACCAAGGAGTAGGATGAGAAGGGATATTTTTATGCTCCGGCTACAAACAAAACCATAATGTGAGATTTTTGTACTAGAAAGCTGCTTTAATAAACATTAAGAAAGCCGTACCAAACGAAACCTTAGTATTTAGATTTGAGCACAAAACACTCACACTCTTTGTTTTATCATAGCATACTTAAAGTCCATTTTATCAAATTCATGTTAGCACAATGTTGATTCTTCAGCATTAAAAGCTTATAAATACAATACCCATCCTATATAGCATATAAAATGCAAATGCATTTCTACGACAGATATCTTGTAAAAGAGGACGTTTGACATTTAATAAGTCTTACTGTGCGCTCTGATACAATTCAAATTCACTGCATATCCTTAAACTAAGGCTTTGTTTGGGACGGCTTTCTTACTGCCTCTTAAAGCAGTTTTTCAGTACAAAAATTTTAATTTTTAAAATTTTTGTACTGAAATGCTGCTATAAGAAGCAGGAAGAAAGCCGTTCCAAACAAAGCCTAAATTTCATGCAACAATTCTCATGCCACTTAAGAACCGAGCAAGCATTAAATGTTGTGTTAATGAACACGAAGCTTTATCACGATCACCTGAACTTCTTGTTGAGGAAAACTGTTTCCAGCATGACAGTGAAAGGAATGATGGCCAGTTTTGTCATCTGCAGGAAAATGGTACTGAAGATCATATAGATAAAAACTCAAAAAGGAGGGCTATTTGATCAGGATTTGGCTGTTGATCAAACCTGGTAGAAACCAATAGAATTGAAGCCAAGACTGAGGTTGAGGAGGCCAATGGAGGTGCCATTGAGGAAGCCAAAGAGGACAATCGTGCGACCGTCAATGGCTTTCGGCTCAAAAAAATGCAGCCTCTGTGCTACATGAAGAGTGCAGAATGTCACCATCAAGTGCCAGCTTGTCAAGGTCGTCGCTGTTCCATCCACACACCAGATAGTTTCTTAGATGAAAAAACAAAATCTCAATTTGAATCAGACAAGTTTGATTGAAGGGAAATATGATCAAAAAGGAATTTCATTTTTTCCTACCCCATCAGGGCTCCAACCTGAGTCCTACAGTCTAACGCAAAATGCACAAGTTAATTATTATTTAAATGTGTTTCTTGTGACAACTAGTTAGCTACAATAAACCCATAAGATATATGTTGATGGTTCAAATTTATTTGCCACATTAAGGATTTGATTATTCTGAACTCTTTGAAGTAACCATGACCATCTAAAAAGAGAATATTCCAGGGTTGCTCCGATCATTTTTGAATAGTTTTGATCAGGCCTTACATTCATTGTAACTCAACCCAATTCAAATAAAATTTAGAGGTTAGGCGCCTAACAATCTAAAACAAATATAGTTAACTAAGCCTTCGTTTGCCATGACTTTCTTATTGCTTCTTAAATCAGTTTTTTAGTACAAAATAAAAAATTTTGTACTAAAAAGCTGCTTTAAGAAGCAGTAAGAAAGCCATTCCAAATGAAGCCTAAGTGGTTTGATTCGTTGTTGACCCAAACCATAGCTGTCTTGAAGTGAAATGTAGCAAACCTAAATACAAAACTCTCCTAAAGCTCCATGCACCTTAAAAGATTGAAATATATAAAAGCTTAACACAAACATATGCTTCTATCATGCATATGAGAACAATAACTATTTGATGAATGATATAATGAGAAAAAAAAAACATTACATATTAATTCACCGATGAACTACTAATCTAGTAGGAGAGACAAACCAAAAGGAAAGCCGAGGGAGCTCATAAGCGCCTTGTTGCAGATAACAATAGCAACTGATGATGCTACTGAGAGAGCCAGCGACCCAACCACGCCCAGCTGAAACCCAGATCCCTCCACCATCTTTACCTCGCTATTTTTTGTTCTTAATTTTCCAATATAAAAACAAAACCCTGAAGTAACCAAACATCTAAAAGTCAAAATTAAATATCATTTACTCTACTTAACATATACCATAAAGCAATTAGGTGGTATTACCTACCACTTTCCAGGATCAAAAATAAGGTAGTTGGTTCAAACCCCTCTACAAATATAACTATTTAACCACGGTTGGTGCAATGCTGTTCTAATAAAACTTACAAGGCAATGAACTCCTTAATTAATTCATAAATCGTTTGAAAAGTACACAGCAATATTTCAGTTTTAGGCATGATAAAGCAGATCCAAGTAAATGGATATGCAAGACAATGCAACAAGCTATCGTCTTTAAATGGAATTATTGCAATCAAGAGTTGTCATATTAGGGATTTAAACTGAAAACACAAAATCAAGATTGTTTAGACGAAGAAAGAAATATAAATACAATCAATCAAAGGTTAAATAGAGCAAGGGCCTGATTAATTATAGGAAAATTTTAGCTTAGAAATACAAAGATTTGATTGCTGTTCAGTATATAATTTCCTAAATCAGAACTATGTAATGGATCTTTTACTGAGCTATAAAGCCACGATTCAGTGTCCATCTAGCTATAAAAAAACAGTCAAAAGTACTGTTTAAGCAGCGAAAATCATGAAAACGACTTTCCGGAATTCATAAAATCTGCAAAAAAATTAAAAAAAAGTTGCGGAATTCTTCAATCAAAGCTTACCTCGATACTCCCTCCGAGCTCTCCCTCACTCTTTATCGACTGCAAAGGTAGAGAGAGGGGGGGGGGGGGGTGGGCAGAGGGAGAGAGAGAGAGAGAGAGCTCTTGCCGGAGAAGAGATTGCGCCCATTTTATGTTCGATTGGGGAGGCGCGTAGCAATTAACGGCGTTAGTGAGAGTACAGAGACCGTCCATTGTTGGGGTCAATTTAACGGTGACGGAAGAAATAGACGGAATCTTATGAATATTGTCAAAGAAGTCCATTATATCTTGTAAATTACACTCGTTTTAATCATTACCTGCCAATTATTAGAAGTTTTTTTTTATGAGCCCTTTTTTTTTTCTATTGAAAGGAAAAGTTCAGGAGTCAAATTTAGTTAATTGGATGATTTGACTCCTCTTAATCATTTCTCTTATTTTTATTATTGTGTAATTTTACATTATTAATATAATTGTGATTGATAGGAAGCTTAATTTTACAATTGAGTAACTCTTTCCTCCCCTTTATGCCAAAATGTTCTTTATGATTGTTCAATACTTAGGAGCTCACCTTTGCCATGAGCCCATGAGTATTTCTCTAACTTATTATCCTTCGTTCTTCATGTCCTTGTATTCTACCTTCCTAAAAAAATCGTCTTTAGGGGCTATTTGGTAGCAGGATTTAGGCCGGATTTGAGGCAGATTTGAGCGAAATCCAGCTAAATGGCCTAAAATGCAAAACCAAATCTCACTGCAAATGAATGCCGCCGTAGATGGAAAATTCCACCTTTTCGTGCTAAATCCCGGATTTCCTAAATCCTGTTTTTTGCCAGATTTATGAAATCCGTTGGCTCGATCCACTCGTTAAATCCGTCCTATTGCCAAACAATCACACAGGATTTTATAAGATTTTTCATGAATGTTACCAAACAATTTTAATCATTTAGGCCCCTCAGAATTTCTGAAATTCGGATTTAGCGAATTTACGAAATCCTACTTAAATCAAATCCTGGGTGCTACCAAACAACCCCTTAAAATTTCATTTGTGTCATCGAGGTGGTAGGAATAACTTGATCAATTAGATTTTGATCAATGATTAATGAATATGGATGTGGTATTATTTAGATTCAAACCAATTAGCAATTCCTTCATCCCTTGTAGTACAATTCATCTTAAACATTTAAGCTAATTATCAGTCTAACTTGCTCTATCCTTCAATGAAAAGGCTTCTACATGAAGCTTCTTGACTTCTGATCTGCAATCAGTTATCTTCTCATGATGGAATCATCAGACAAAAATATTTTCGTCGGAAATTTGTCGGAAGATTATAAAATCCGTCAGAAAATAAAAAATTTTCCGCCGAAAAATTTGTCGATAATACATGATTTTCCTATAGTGTCAGGATCAGATAGACCACTTCTAACTTCGGAGCACTTCTTCAGTCAATCAAATTATCTTCTTTAGCCACTCTCTGAACTATCAGGATAAAGTTTCAGGCAATTTGTAAGGTTCACTCAAAACTCCATAGTTCACCAATACTTTAAGGTGGAAGATAACTACATTCCACCATGCATATAATGAAAGAACAGTAACAGTAACAGTTCAGTTCATTTGGGAAGAGAAGGATAGCTCAGATCTGTTGTTTTTATGGCTTTTAAGGATATTTTCTTTTAGTTTAAGTTAGGAAGGAGGTTGGAATGGTTGTTTATGTTTGAAATAACTGGGAATGCAAGCAAAGTAATGAGCCACCAGCTTCAGCAGCACATGCTGTTTGTTGTTGCTGTCTGTTACAGACATGAGACCTACTCAGAAAAGGGAAACCACAGAGGGTATCAGTTGCTCTATCAAAATTAAGCTTTCGTTTGAGACAGATTTATTAATGCTTTTTAAAAACAACTTTTTAGTACAAAAATTAATTTTTTTTACTGAAAAGCTGCTTTAAAAAGCAATAAGAAAATTATTTCAAACAAAGCCTAAGGTTTTGTTTGGACCAGCTTTCTTACTACTTCTTAAAACTTAGAAATCTGCTTTAAGAAGCAATAAGAAAGTTGTTTGGTCCCAAATGAAACCTAAAGCTTCGTTTGGGTAAAGAGGCTTTCTAGTACAAATTTTTTATTTTTTGTACTAAAAAGCTGCTTTAAGAAGCAGAAAGAAAGCAGTCCCAAACGAAACCTAATTTCATTATTGGTTATAAATCGCGGCTTCTTTTTCAAGATACTAAAGGTTTGTTTAGGATTACTTTAATATTTATTTTAATTTTGTAAACATTTGTTAACGAATCAAACTAATTTTAAAATTGCTAAGAGTAATTTTGAGGTGTTTTGAATACTTTTAAGAATAACTATTATCAACGGGTACAAAGTATGTATTTATCATTGCCGGCGACCATCATCGTATTGTTGGTCACAACTATTACACCGTCGACAATCACCATCATTATTGTATAGATCAACATCTTGATATTCAATAAAAATAAAAGCAACATATTTTTAAGATATCAAATACATTTTAGTTTATATCAAAATATAAACACAATAAAAATAAAATAAAAAACATAAAATAAAAGTGGTACCAACTAGGCTCCAAAATTAATATTTTTTTCTCTTCTTATTTGGTGGTGTTCTCTCTAGATTTCTTTAATAAGCACTACATATATTTGAGTAGGCATTATTTACTAAACTGAGCTCTTGATGTGTGATATTTAATGATGCTAACAAGCATTGTTAGAGGAGTTATACAGGATGTGAGGGCATATCCATCCAACAGAACTGGATATGGTCATTTGCAGTTCTATGAGTTGTCCATCCGAAACACATTCGTACTTGTATTTTTGCATCTGTGAACAGTGCGACGTCAATATTGATATTGAATTGTTCATACACCCATTTTTTAATTATAAAATTATCCTAAAATTATTAAATTTTAAGATTTTGATACTAAATATAGTAGTTTAATTTATGTTATTAATTTTTCAATTTTAATATGTTTATACGTAATTAATTTATTTAAATATGATGAGAAAGAATATACAAAGAATATTTTTTGTGTGTTAGAAAAGAAGTTTGATTGTAGATGAATTAGTGTTTGATATGATTATTTCTTGTTTTTTTTTTGTTTTTTTTTTTTCTAAAGATAAAATTTCTTTAATAAAAGAAGGATGCAAATAATACCAACAAAGGACAAAGTAAAAAAGTACATGGTGCTACAACATAAAAGAAGAAAACAAAAAATGAAGGAGAAAAGCCAGCCGAGCTCAGTCATTGGCAAGAAGTTTTCTGCAATCACCCGAAAGCTAGGCAAGGACCATCGAGAGGAGGAAGCAAGCAACAACCCATACCGATGAATACACAAAAGGACAAGCATAATCACACATCCCACATAAATGCCACCAAATAGAGTAGAGGAAGCACCACCAATGGTTGCCAAAAAGCCAGAATTGTCCAGACGGTGAGCAAAAAGCCGCCACATCATTACTCAGACCATCAAAAACCGCAAAGGCAAGCCACCAACCAAAGCAACCAAACTTATCCACCAAAACGGCTAGAAAACTCCAACGAATCAAGCTAGCCCCAACAAAGAGACCACAACAGCAAAAAGACATCCAAATCCAAAAAGAAAACTCGTTTCTATTTGGATTTACGACGTCTACGCCTACCAATCTCTTAAAAAAATCATCATCAGCAACTTGAATAATATTTAAATCAAAGTTATCCAGAGAATCCAAAACATTCTCATTAGCTCCCTCCCCATCAGCTGAAGAAATATCATCATCAAACCAATCACCATGATCTCCCAAATTACAAGCAAGGTGACCTAACAAAGCATTATTGGAAATAACGGATATAGGAACATCAATAAGAGGCACATCCTCATCACCATCAAGAAAATAATCACAAGAACAAACGGGAGAGTCCAAATGAACCTCACCACTCATAGCAGGAGGGAAATCAATCTCACGGTCCCCAGGATGAAAAACTGCAACTTCACCATCACCGACAACATTCGAATCAAGAAAAAGGCATTAGGACTAGCTACCAAATTGACTAAGCGAGGGTTCGGCTCAGGAACCATAACAACATTAGAAACATGAGAGGCATTAGGACTAGCTACTAAATTAACTAAGCAAGGGTTCGACTCATGAACCACAACAAAACCCTCACTAATTCCAGAAAAATGAGCCACATGCAAGACATCAGACGACAAATAACCTGTCTCCACAACAAGAACAACATCCTTAGAGTTACCATTGCCATTATCCACAACAAGAGCACCATCCACAGAAATCTCCCCATTAACCATAACCTCAATAGGACTAACCAGAGTTTCAACCACAACATCAACCTTTACACCATAATTATTATGATTAACCGAATCAAACATCGGAATAGAATAATGACACTCACCAGGCAAATGACCTATTGATTTACATTGCACACAAAAATGGGGAAACTCTTCCATCACAACATTAATGAACGTAACCAAGCTTTTTAGGATCAATCCAAACTTTATCAGCATATTTTTTAATAATGTCAAGCTTGACTAACACTCGCGCAACAGAGGGGCGGGAGACAACAGAGGTTGCATGATCCACCTTCAATGGATGGTCAAATAAAGAACCCAAACCAATAAGAATACGGGGTGAAAAAATGTGGCCGCAAGTTGGGGAAAGAAATACAAATAGGTATGACAGGGGACTCCACACCAATATCAAAAAGAGGAGATGATTTGGTTAACTTCATGCAAAATTGTTAACAAAATAGGACATATGAAAGAAAACTCAGCTATAGTCTAAGTCATTCACCAACTTAATCAGCACATGGGACTGATCCATTAGAGTTACAGAAAAATCGTCATTAAGCTTAAGAGCAAAGAAAAACTTCTGAATAGCATCGAGACTTTGATGCCGAGAGGGAAAAAAACCAACAAATGGGAACTGCATAGGAGCCGCAAGCGCGAGAACCTCTTCATCTGAAATCCAAAGAGATGACAAACTACGAACGAAGAGGGTTTGATATTAGGAAAGCGAGTATCCGAGGAAAAGCTAGACAAAGCATCAACAAAAGATCGGGATTTAGTCGACCCGTCCAAAAAACCAAGGTCCAGGGTCGACCCAAGGTTTCACCTCCATTCCGGCCACAAGGACCGAAGGAGGAAAAACGAGAAAGCGTAAAGAGAAAAACATATACAAATTAACTAAACAGAGGAGGCGGAGGCTTCACTGAGAGCGTTGGCACCAAGTAGATGCAGAACCCTAGCAAAGCAGTTGGAGAAACATATGGCAATGTATTGATTAACTGATTGTGTTTGATATGATTATTACTGCATTTTGAAGTGAAAAATATGTTGTTCAGTTGAAGATATCACGAGGGGCTCTCATGCATAAATAAAGTTGTTAAGATCTATATAAAGATAGAGATTAGTCTTATATTAATATTTAATCTTTATAGACACGCATAAATAATATATTATCTATATAAGCAATTTGTTCATAATCATAGAAATTATCCAAAGGGATGATAATTTTATCATACCACTAAAGCATCTGATCTTATCATCTAATCACCCAATAGAGCATTAAATCATTTATTTGATAGGGTATTTATTCATAATTGCTATTTTAAGTACTGTCAATTATGATTTTATATTGCTTATGCATTTTATATGTAAATCCTTTAGAATATAGAATAAAAAAAACTAAATTAAATGATTTTGTGAGCAAAATATTTAAATTATAAATTAGTGGCGATTGTTAAATTATTTATTTTATTCTGCTTTATTCTTTATTATTAGAATAATTTTTAAAAATCTTGAAGATATATTAATGAGATTTTTTAGTCTAAATAATAATAATAATAATAATTTTTTTAATATTATTAGATTGTCTGTTTTCCCATACAAAGATGGAGAGAAAGATAACACACATGTTAAATTAGCATTCATATTTATTATATAGAATTATAGATAGATAGGCATATGTGTTGCATGTAAGACCAACACATAATAAATAAATAAATATATTCATCAAACTATAAAAAAAAGGTTAGTGTTAATCATAGTTAATAGAGACGCTAAATATTATCTTATTAAAACGCTGATGAGGTATTAACTTCTCCTTATGCTACAATTGCAAATACTTTAACAATATTAATTAAAAATCTATAAAATAAATAAGGATAAAGGTATTGCATTTATTTTTTAAGAATTTTGAAAAAGATAATACATTTGCAAAAGTCATATAATTTAATTTATTTATTTTGTATAAGAAAATAAAAATATTGCACCAAAAGGGTTTAGAGGAATTTGTTAAGTTTAAAAATAATACTAATGTATAAATACATCCAATTAATTTAATAAATTTATCCACTTTCATTAAATATGTTTTCTAATTCCAAGAGATGAGAGTGTAGATGTTACAAAGTTCATGAATGTACCCAAATAAGTCATATATTACAACAAGACCCCTTCTTAAAGGGAAAGAATGTATTACATCAATAACCACAAGAAATACAATTTAATGAATAAATAATAAAGCCCATAGTTCACAAAAAACACCTCACCATTCCACATTTTCTCAATTTTGCCCAAACAACTGATTTTATTCATTCGAAGTAGTATATCTAGTTGAAATTAGAGCAGTTGGGGCTGCCTTTCATCCTCATAAAATTAAGAAAATCCTTCGTAACTATGTAAAATTTTATATTTAAATTTTCTTGTAATTATTTATGTTATAAAAGCTTCATCTCTATCAAATTTTGAGAGAATTTTTTCATCCTCTCATTTGAAATCATAATTCTGCAATGCACTCTTGTTTGGGACGATTTTTTATTGCTTCTTAAAACAGCTTTTAGTTTAAAAATTTTAATTTTTATAACTAAAAAGCTGCTTTAAGAACGAATAAGAAAGTCGTCCCAAACGAAACCTCTCAGTATACCCCCATGAAGTGAAGCCATTGACTTCTTTTAGCTCCAAGCTTTCCTTCTCCTATACCCAAAACAGTAGAACAAAATAGAAGCAGAAATGCAGAAATTACCTTGAATTTGGCCTGGAAGAAAAGGAGTAAGTAGGCCGGATGACTGGCCGTGGATGCCTAGGTGATAGCTGTAATGTCTGTGAACGCTGAAGCATGTCAGCCATCAATGGCGTCTGGTAGGAATGAGTAAGACCAGAACTATCAGTGGAGGTTCCTCTGGTAGTAGCTCTCTGCCATGAATGAGAGCTCAGCCCCGAAAGCATATAAGCCCTTCCTGATTCTTCATACCTCTGCCTGCTTTCCATCCTCTCCTGCATTTCCCTCAGCTCAGCATCAAGAGAAACACAAAGCCGATCGCCTGATTGTCTGGCGGCCGACATCGAAAGTATAGAACGCTGAGCTTCAAGAATCGACACAGCTTCAGAAAGAGCGCCCCGCTCGGCCGCCATCCTGGCTTCTGCCATTGCCTTGGCTGCCCATACCCGAATCCTTTCGCGGTCTACTTCAATTGATGTCACTCTTTCAGCTAAATATTCTGGCCTTTGGATTCTAACTTCTTTGCCTTTTACATTCACTTTCTCATTAGACAATGGATCTCTGTAGGAGCAACAAACCTTGAACAGCACAGTTTCTTCATCATTCACTGGTGGAACACTAACAGAAACCAGAAAATCCCTCTCTTCATCTGCATACAGATCTCCAACACTGATTGAACCTTTCATTCCATCAATGACTCTGTTGGCATAGCTGCCTGATTGTATCGAAGAAAGGTGCATAGCAGGGTGTACACACTCGATCTCAACAATCAATTCTTGCACCAAGACACTAAGAAGCCCACCAATGCACTGTGCGAAAGCATCCTGGATTGCAAGTTCAGATTCAATAAATGAAAAGGTGCCACCTGAAGTCTCTGAAATTGAATGCATGGAAACCGAATCATGGTCTGCACCAAAGCCAAAAACGTGAACAGGAATCTGATGGCCGGTGTCGCAACGAATGGAGGAAGGCAGGAGAGATTGGTAGTCTGAAAATGTAAAATTTGCGCGGCTACCAGCTGGGGAAACAGTGTATGTGTCTTGACCATCTGAAAGGAGTATAATGCTGCTTACAGGATTTTTCTCCTTCCTCTCTTCAATCACCTTGGCACCTTTCCTCAGTCCCTCAGCAATATTGGTTCCACCACTTGAAACCAAAGAATTGATAGCCTGCAATGCATAGAGCCGGCCAGGCTCGGTCATACGGCGAAGAGGGAAAAGGCGGTGTGCAGTGGAAGAGAAGGCGATGACCGAAAGTCGATCGGAAGGGCTAAGATTCTGGATGACAAAGCCCATGGCACGTTTCAGTAGAGCAAGCTTTGTGCCAGCCATGCTGCCACTGATATCAAGCACGGTTACTAGATCAATGGGGGCACGAGAAGGCTGTAATGCTGTCAGGCTTGCATTCTGGTTTCCATAAGACTGGGGAGGTCTTGCAACAGCACAAGGGGCCTTTAAGTGGATCAGTACAGAGAAGGATTCTTCAGAAGCCATTTTTGGTATGGCACTGAACTCGGGGTATGCCCTGACATCAATTGTCCTGGTTGATCTATGTTGAGAATCCTTGACTGTTTCTAACAGAAACTCTACAGGTTCATCATCGTCATAATCATTTGGCTCAGAGATGTTAGAAAGAGAGGCCAGATGATGTTGCCTGTTGAATGAACCTGAATGAATAGATCTACGCAAAAGCATTACTGTCCCAACTTCTTGTGGCCAATTAACTGGGTTTACTCTGGCTGTCCCAAGAGGAAGGTCAGAAGACGGACTTAGGAAAGGAACCTCCTTCCATTTAGCTCTGCAAATTGGACAAACACGATTTCCATGTTTAACGTTTGAAGCGATGCAAGTGAAATGGAATACGTGCGAACATTCAGCAGTGAAGAGGGCACCATGGCCTGTTTTCATATTGCCCAAACATATAGCACATGTTTTCTGGAAGAAGAGAAGTTGGGAGAATAACAAAGTTATGAAAGTATATTTCTCATAATTTTAAGTTCAAAAAGAACCTGTTCGTAAGTGCATGGAATAAAAGAAATCAAGTCACAGAAAACCTATACAGGCCTTCTCCAGCATGAAGAAAGATTATTCTTTGCAAAAATACTATGTTGCACCGATACGGATACGGGACACATCAATTCTTAAAAATACAGGATATATGTATGATGCGGACACCACATTATAAATTTATAAATCATACATAAAATTTAAGAAAGTAATTAAAGCATAATATTTTAAATGACAAAAAAAATGAAAGCAACATCAATTGTAGCCTTGTAGCTTATAATATCAAAATAAAAGTAAGCATTAAATGTCTAGTAACTTCTTTTTCCTTCTATACTACTTTGGTCGGCTCGAGCAATGTTACCCTCTCTCTTTACATCATTTTTCTAGAAATTTTTTTCCTTTTTAAATGGGACACACGTATCCAAAACGAGCGTCCTTTTGAAATTAAATACTATTTTAATTGGATATGGCTTTGCTGTATCCGACAAGTATCGGTGTCATATCAGACGTGTATCCGTGTCCGACACATATCCGATACAGCGCGCCTTCATAAATAGATGTATCGGTGCATCATAGAAAACATAAGAGGAGAAACTTCATTCTAGCATTTATCTTTCATGAAGTTGGAACTAGGACATCTCTTGTTGTAGCAATGAACTCATTCTCAATACTATTGAATATCCAAACACCTTATTTGCAAGAAGGATGGAATCAAATAACAGGCCGCAAGACTTCATAGCATGTTCAGCAACTTTGTCAATATGAACCCATCTTATTTATTTTGAAAAGGTGAAAACATTAAAGAGGTGGCTAATAAAAATTCCCAACATTAGAACCGTTCATATTGACAAATTTGCAGCTTCAAACTTTATAAGCAAGCCACAAAGATCAGAGCTTTGATCTCTATAAGATAGCCTATAAGATAAAGATTTGGATCAAGTATGAATAATGAAATAAGAATATAAAGTCCCATGTTCATGAAAACATCCAATTAATGACAGTAAAAGCACACAAAGTACGATCAGTTACGAGCTTATTTCCCCATCCATGTCAATGGTTCAAGAGTTCATTTCAGAAGGCCCTCATCTAAAAGAAGTAATGACATTTAGGCTCACCTCCAGCTCGCCAAAATAGAAGGAAAACTCAAAATACTAACGTGGGAAGAGATTCTCAATTGCAATCTGTTAGGCCGGCACCTGAGCCGGCTGGACCGGTCCAGGTTTATTCCCGGCGGAAGCCAGGCGAACAGGGGGAGGGCGGAAAAGCTAGGGGGCCCACTTGAAGCCAATTTCAAATTGTGGGAGGGAGAATTTGAATTAGAAGGGGTAATTAGGTCTTTTGTAACTCTCCTTTCATGTTTAATTAGGGAGATGAGGGGGGAATTAGGGTTATCTTGATTTTGAATGTGATTTGGGAGATCTAGGTTTTTCTTTTGGGCTCTAGGCTACGACTAGAGATTTGGAGAGTTTTTCCTTCCTCTCGAATCGAAGGAAACTTGTATATTTCTTGTCTTTTGCATCGACTAGTGAAATTCAATCGTTTGCTATTGTTTTTCCTATTTTTCCTACGATTTCTCTCAGATTTTTCCACTGTTTCTTGTGTTTGGTGGCTGTTTTCCCATAGAAAAGCGGAATAGTTGCGATTTGGCTTAGATCCGATAGGAATCACTTGAAATACTCAAGTGGTACCTATCACAATCTCAGGAATAAATGACTTACGTCTATGGCATTAATGGGAAAAAGCATAGCTTGCCAAGTCATAGAGCCCAAAAGACAGGCCTTTTGGACTATTGGATGGATGGCACATGGTATATATGCATGCCAAATCCATCAACGGAAATTTAAACTTATTTTAGGTTGACCTAAAGGAGCAAATTGCGACGCAAGCCTTAAAGGAGGCAACTATGGCACAACTCTTAAGGGAGAATTCTATGGTGTAGGTCTTGTGAAAAATGATGCACTACAGGTAATGTCTTAAGGAAGACAATTATGACTTAGGTCTTTCTGGAGCTGATTGTGACATAGGTTTTATTAGACATGTTTACAACATATGTCTAGCAAAATAGGTTTGTTGCAGATGTCTTATGAGATACAAGTGTGGCAAAGATTTTGAGGGAGATAGAGGTCTTAAGAGAGATAGCTGCAACACAGGACTTGAAGGATGTGACTATGATGCAAATCATTTTATAGGTGGCTATGATGCAAGTCTTGTGAGAGATGGTCATGGCATAGGTCATGATGGAGATGGGCTATGAAGGTCATGCTAAAGGCAATTATGGCATGTCATGTTGGAAAAAGCTGCACTGTAGTCTTGTTGGAGATGGCTATAGTGCTTCTTATGAGGGAGAATTATAATGATGTTAGTGATATAGGCAACTTATGTCATTTACTACTTAAGCACTTTCAAAATATTGCTTCTTATATATTGTGGATTTTAATATATAGGACATTTTACTTTGAATCTAATAAAAAAACTTTATAAAAGCATCTTCTACCCCTCAAAATTCTTCTGTGAAATAATTCAAAATAGCTCACATAACATGACATGCAAAATGCTTGGGGATTTCCATAAGCAACACAAATCTACATTAGCAACTTTGAAAGATTCTTCCATTTGAGGCCTTGCTGGATGGATTTTTTGTAGTTCATTGCACCTTCGAAAGTAGACTCGAAACACCAGAAAACATGTTATGTTTGCATTTTTTTCATTCCTCTTTGCCTGAGTTTCAAAGGCTTTCTAGAGATCGATTACAGATGTTCTTAGCAAGCTTATGTTCAATCATTAGGATGTTAGGAAAGAGAGAGTTCTTTGGTCAAATGACTTCCATTATGAGTTTATTTCTTTTATAGAAAGCAACCTTCTTCTATAAATAGATGAAATTTACTTGATTTGATTTTAAATTTAATTTTTTTGGCAAGCATGGTTAAATTTTAAATTATCAAAGTATTATCTTAATAGTTAATTATCAGTAATAAGAAGAAAGTTAGGACTTCTTGGCACTATCAACCTTATTTTTCTGATGGAATGAACAAATTTGTAAATGAGATGGTCGGTCCTTACATGACAATGTGTGTTGATGTACAACGTAATATTGATGCATATACCCACTATAACTATAGGGTACCGCTTAATGATAATCATATCATAATGACGACAAGAACATTATTTTGAGGTTAGATCCTGAATTTCCCTCTGTTTTAACTTGTTTCTTAATGAGGGATCGTCGCTTATTTTTAAGATGTGCATGAAAGAGTATCATTTAGTCATTCTTCATCGATGGTTGATTGGGACTTCCCAAGTAGTGTTTTTGACATAATTATTGCTTACCATGAATAAGGTATATGGATGAAGGATGCTAAAGTCCTTGCACTTGAACAATCTTCGATGAATAGTTAATCAACGAGAGCGAGATGATTTTTCACATATCACATCAAATTATTGTATAAGAGAGATGATTTTCCACATCACATCAAATTATTGTATAAAAGAAATTGAACTAGTAAAGTGAGGGTTGATCCCAATTGACTAAGCCTTTTTAGGTCATATACACACAAACAATTAAGAGAATTGGAATGTAGGAATTGTGAATTTTTATGCGTAAAATCAAAGAAAAGAAAAACCTGTGATGCCTTATTTTGTTAAACAATTTTTACTAGTCTAAAAAATATAAAATGAACCAGTTTTCTCCATATGCCGCAAAAGAGTCAATACACTGTAAAAGAATTGTCGTCTAAGTTGATATGAGAACAATACATCAATCATTACAGCATCAAATGTTTATGGATGCAGCACAGGTTCTGTTGGAGACTACTGGGCATAGATCTTACCAGAGATAATTATGGCAAAGGTTTTTGAAAGATATAATTATGGTACTAGCATTAACAAAGATGGTTGGGGTTCATATTTGATGAGAAGAGGCTATAATGCAAGTCTTATGAGAGACTATAGAAGCGCAAGTCTTGAAGAAGATGATTGTGGCAAAAGTTTAATAAGACAGTGATGAAAGCCATAAAAGATTATAGTGTAGGTCGTGCTACATAAAACTACACTGCAAGTCTGGCTAGAGACTGAGACAATAGCAATGAAGGTTTAGCAAGAGATGGCTATGGGGTAGCAGCAACTTTGAGGAAGACAGCTACAACACAATACAGGCCTCGAGAAAGATGGCTGCAGTGGAGGTCTTATAAGAGATGGTGACACGAGTTTAGAGACACATCAATGACGCATGTCTTGAAGAAGGCTGTTGTGGCGCAGCTCTTATAAGAGACAGTGACATAAAACTTGAGAGAGGCATCACTGGCGCAAGTCTTAAAGGAGACGACAGCAGTAGAGATGAGATGATTGCAACGAAAATATGGAGACAAAAGGATAAAGAACAGGCCTTGAAAGAGATGACTAAAATGCAAATCTTATGGGAGACCATCACAGCGAAGGTCATGGTAAAAAAAAAATATGACACAAGTTTTGTTAGAGATAATCGAGGTACAAGATTTTTGAGAGATAATCACAGTGTGATATGGCACATGCCTTATGGCAGGCGACTTTGATGTAAGACTTGTGATGGATGGACGTAACATTGGCCAATGGGCATAGGCGAAACCGAAGATGGTTGAGCGTGGGCAATTGCCCACCTTCTAATTTTCTTCTCTTTATGATCCAATTCATGCATATAATTGCTAAGCCGCCCTTCTCTTCCTTTCTATCATTCACGTCATTTGTATATACCCTCACTATGACGCTACAAATACTGCTTGTACCATGCCACCACTTGCACACTACGTCGATGCCGCCTATAAAGTTTGCCTGCGCATGATACCATCGCTACACCTGGTGTTTGTATACAGTTGCGGCTATGTTTGTCCACCCTCAAAAGAAAAGCTACTTTCGCCCTTAGATTGGCCCACTGAGATCAAAGGAAAATATACCTCATAAAATCAACAACGAAAATCAAAGAATGGTGCATCTAGACTAACATGATTGGCCTATCGAGACAAAACTCACTCGTGAGGCAGATAATAGTGGTTTAGTAGTGGTCTCACAACATTCATCACTAAAGATATATTATTAACTATCTAAATACACCATATCGTAGGCTTCAACATCAACAACACACCATGGTAAAAAGATTGAAATTTTATCAATCAGCTTGACAAGAATAATCTTGAGAATATTCATAATCTCAAAATTGAGATTATAAAAAAAAGGATAACAATGTGTTGTCATTTTTACATGGTTAAGATCCTCTCCTTGAGAAGCCATGTTGTTATAAGCAATTTATTAAACAATGGCTTGTGGAGATCATAGTGACTTTGACAAACCCAAATCTCTGCAGGATGAATCACAAGATCAATGAGTTGATCAATTTGAATAAAATGGTAATCGATTCCATTTTTCAAGTTGTTTTGAGATATATGCTCCACATCAAGATTATTGCTTAATCATATAGGAATTTAAATGATCCCAATAATCATAATTAATCCAGAGCTAGATACTTCAAACTGGTTGGTAAGTAAAATCTTAATGAATCCTCCTCACTTCTCTTAATTAATAGAGGCTTGATAGTTTCCATGAAACCTTCATCAATCTTAATACACAAAACTCATCTTGGCCTACTGGTTAGATATTTCGGTTACAGCCACAAAGTCTTGGGTATATTGTTGCGTGTGAGTTTGTGATTAAAGCTTCATTTGGGACGACTTTTTTATTGCTTCTAAAAGCAACTTTCTAGTACAAAAATTAAAATTTTCATACTAAAAAACTGCTTAAAAAAACATTAAGAAATCCATCCCAAACGAAGTCTAAATTAGCTCAAAGTACCCAATAAAATCTTAATTGACATCATCCAACAAAAGGAAAATAGGTGGCAGGAAAATGAGGAAAAGAATAACAAAAAGGAGAGGACAAAACACGCTAAAGACACATTACTAGTTGAATAGCATTGCTGCCAACCAAAGAAGGAACTACCATTTTTGTCCAAGCGTTAGAGTAACGTATTCTCAACATTTCTTAGGTAAGACAAATCGCAACCACTCACAAACAACCAACTGGTCGACCACACCCTATTGAAAGGAAAAATTAAAAGAAAGAAGGAAAACCAATGTGGTTAGAAAAATCAATTTTTGTAGTGATAATCCTTCAAGCCAAATCAGGTCTCGAATGACAAAAACTAGCGTGCAAAGTTGCAGCAAAATATTTGTTCCTTATTTAGGCAGGATTTATGCACCATTTAGTTCAAACAAAATTTTGGTACAACCTTAATATTTTTATAATCTCATTTTAGCGTCATTATTGATTAAATCCAAATTTTATTAAATATTATTATTCATAAAATTTAGCAGATTAAAGTAATCACTCTCGTAAATTCTAAAGCTTGAAAGAAAAAAGTCCAACAATCTATCAGGATTTAGCAAAAAAATTTCATATTTTAATCCTTCCAAGATTTACTTAAAGGTTTGTTTGGTATCCTATTTTAAGCAGAATTTAAGCAAATTTTCCTCTCAATCAGAAATTTTAGGACTTTAAATCCTCCTATTTTGATAAAACAAATTTTAGGTTAGTTCATAATTAAATCCCACTATTCATAAAATTGAACAGATCTAAAAATTTCTCTCGCATAAAATTTTAGATCCAGAATGAATAGTCAAACTAATTACTAAAAGTAAGCAAACATTGTCTAAAACAGTTTTCACTTTAATCCTAAATTTACTAAATTTGAAACAGTATTTTCTATCCTAATATACTTGATATATCATCAAAAAAATTATCTTGATTGGGCACGAATCTTGAGGCAAAATCAAGTTGAAAACTTCCGAAATTAAATTCGAAACCACATGAACTCTCATCTCAATAAACTTACAGTCGAACTAAACGTCTTGAAAAACGAACCTAACGACACCAAATTTGACTCATTCCGAGCCCAAATAGGTTCAAATCGAAGACCCAAAACGCCTTTGTCAAGTTCAAATCATAAATTGGATGACCAAACGATCTCAAAACATGACATGCTTATAGTAGAATTGTGCGGGTTGACGAGACGAATCCAACGAGACCAGAATCGTTAAATTCTGATATCATTAAGACATTCAAATGTCTAGTAAACCGACCATAATTAAGGGTAACACAAGCAAAGAAGAGAAGGGAGAGAGAAAAACTAGAGTTCTCTTGCCACCAGACTCCAACTTGAACATCGTCAGACCACCAACCATCGTCGGGCTTCTACCCGATCACCAACTGATGCCGGTTTTTTGTCCAGCCACCGACTGACACCGGACTTCCACCCGGCCATCAACTGACCCTGGACTTCTGCTCGGCCACAAACTGACATCAGACCTCCACCTCGCCGTCATTTATGACGATGAATTTTTGCCCGACCGCCGAATGTCACCGGATTTCCATTCATCACTAGATTTTAACCTATAATGTTGACTATTTAATATGATCATCCTCAATTTCAAGGAAGAACCAATCATTTGTAATATATTCAAACACTAGTGGAATCATTTCAACTGATTTGTCCATTTTATAGGATTTTTCAAGTTAAAAATCTTGTGTTTTTGAATTTACTGTTTGTGTGTTGTATATCAGTAGCTTTGTAGCGTTGTTGTAGGGAGACAAGATGAAAAATTCTAACTCTATCGCAAATGTCATTGTGAATAAATTGCTCGCCGGTGGCGGTACCCAAAAACAAAAGCCCAAAAATATCTCCAAAAACATCAGACCCCCAAAAGTATAACAGAAGATCATAATCAACCGCCATTCCAATCATGAAAAAAAAATCAACCGCGAATCATTAAAAGGTATAACGATTTTACCTTGCAAGATCTGCTACCAGATTCCGACATCAGACGTCTGGAAGAGTTTGGGGTCGGCTTAATCGGCATCAACAAGCCGTGATCCACGCGAGAATTACGACCAGAAGAAGCCAGCGAGGCAGCAGCATCTCCGGTGGAACTTTGCGATTTCTTGCGCGTTTCCGGCTGAAGGATTTCCTCCTCATCCTGAACCGTCGGCACAAAAACGCACGTGCTCAACCCCAGCGCCACCTTCGCCTTCTTCCACAAGCTCCCCATTTAACCCCAGCGCCACCTCGGCGTTAGGGTTTCGGAGATCAAGGCGGCCGTATTACCCTTCAAATCTACTTTCTCTTCACCGAGATAGTAGTTTTATGGGCTTTATTCGCGGGTTGAAAGGGAAGAGAGAGAGAGAGAGAGCCGGGTCAGAACTGAATGGCATTGATTTTCTCTTTGTGAGCCGACATTGGAGAGAAAGAGTAATAACTTCTTTGGGTAGAGTAGACCTTATCGCACCACCTCCATTTTCTCTCTCTCTCTCTGGTTTTAAGTTTTGACCAAGTGGTGTGCAGCCTTTGGAGAAATTGGATTTTCAAAATTTAAAGCTTTTTGTATTCCAGAAATGTCACTAGAGTTGTGGCGAGAAGAATCAGAAAGAAGATGGTTTTTTCGTAATTTATCTAATGTGAAGGGGTAGAGTAGGAATCTGAGATGAACTGGTTGGTCGCTATGGGTTAAAGATACAGAGTGGACTTTTACGTGAAAGCGAAATGGGGGTGATAAATATTTTTATTATTTATTTTAGTTTGTAACCTCTTTGCTTTTCATTTTTTTATTTTATTTATTAGGATTTAAAGGGCAAAATTATGATTCAACTAACCAAACAAATTATTCAAGTCAAATAATATTTAGAATTTTTTTTTTTTTGGAAATTATATTTAGAATCATCATTACTGGTTAGAAAACTTATATCCATAAAATGAGGATTTTGTGTCTTAATGACGTCGAAAATATATAAATAAATAAATAAAAATCACAAATATGATATTATAATCTTTATATGAAAATTATGAAAAGGAGAAAAATCCCAACTCTTTGCCTAACCTAAACAATTCTATAATATAGGCGCTAATTACAAAGATTTGATCATCCTTTAATTTAGATACAACAGGATATAGAAGTATATATAAGAATTTGACTGGAAATATCGCACAATCGTTGAGGGGGCAAAAGGTTTTTGAATGGTTGTGTGAGAGCGATCTGATAGTGTTGGTAGTTTGACAATAGTGTAATAGCAATGGTTGGGTGGTAGTGGCTCAATGATGGAGGTGGTCATGCAGCAATGATAATGCGTTGGTTGTACAACGATAGAGTTTGAGTGACGATGGACTAACAATGGAAGTCGAGCGGCGAAAAAGGTCAACATTAGTAGTCTTACAATGACAGTGGTCCTATGATGGCAGTGGTCCATTGATTGTGGTTATGCAGCGAAAGTTCAATAATGGTGGTTGGGCGGCAGAGGTTTGACAATTGCTATCGGGTGGCGACAATCTAATGTTAGTGGTCCGAAAATTATATTGGCTCAACAATTGTGGTCAGCCAGGTCAGGTAGTGAAGGCCTGATGGCAGAGGTCAAATGTTGGTTCCGATTGTCACAATTGCTATCGATCAATGAATGTTTGATGGCAATGGTGATCCGGTGGAGCTCTAAGATTTTTTAAGCCTTTGACCTATTTTGAATCTCAAGCAAAGAGTCACCTTCATATAAAGATGAGATCTATTTATAGATTTTCTTAGAGCGGCGTGTCCAATAAATTTAAGGAAAATCCATTATACTCCATCAGACTACTCTTATTGATTTCAATGGCCATATAGCTTTTGTTCAACATCTGAGTGCCTTAATGCTGTTGAAATTAAGCGATCTTTGGCCCTTTGGATTCGCCTAGTTAAGTTGGCGTGCACATGATAATTTAAAGTATTAATTATAAAATTATTAAAAATTATTGCATGCTATCATATTCACAGCAGTAGTGAAAAAAATATTTAATATATTAGTTTAATACAAAGATTAAACACACATATAAGTAAGATAAGAACTACAAGTTACATAAAATTTTTTGAAAAAATTATATGGCATAGCTAGCCCAGCTAAAATAATTTTACTATAATTTATGATTTGTTATAAGCAGTGTATATCCTCATAATTATGAAAGATAATGATATGATTTAGGAGTGTAATGATAACTTTGCAGTATTAAACTGATTTCATGCTCCAATATTTTATTTTAATACAAAAATGTATTGATAAGAATTACTGTTCAATCAACAACCTTTTTTAAAATATATTTATTTAATACATTGAATAAGAAGATACAAATTTTATTTGTTTTCTAGTGAAATATTTACAAAAATAAGTATGTGATAGTCATTGCTTGATTATAATAAATAAAAAATTTTATTATAATTAAATTTCTTAAGTATATTTTTAAATTTAATTATTATTACTAACTAATAATGAATTTTAATAAGCATCATTTAAGTTTGATTACTATTTAATTAGTTTAATAAAAATTAATAAGAGTTATTTTCATTAATTAGTAAATAAACTAATTATATATATAATTACAAAAAGTTTCAAACATTTAATAACATTTGTTATCTTTCTTTGTAAGGTAGGCCAAAAATTTTAAATTGAACCTTGTTTTCATAGAAAACAAAGTAATTTTATGCAAATATCTATTAAAATTTTGACTATAAACTATTGTAAATATAAATGAAATTTCTAACATTTAATAAACTATAGATTAAAATAAAATAAGTATGCTTTTAAACTTAATTTACATTTTTTTTTTCAATGAAAATATATATTTAACAAACAATTATTTTATTTATTTTTATATAAAAATAAATATTAATGTTAAAGTTGTTTGGATAGTTCAAAATTATTATTAATTTTATTTATATCAAAATAAGTGATGGTGTTAAAAAAAGCTAGAGAAACTAAAAACAAACAAGCTAGAGAGAAAGACAGAGGGAGAGAGAGAAAAGAACCTTCATTTTAAAGTACTCCTTAAGTTACTCGTTATTCAAGCAACTTTGGGTGCCACATAGGCAACCTAGTTGCATGTGTGACAGCCCAAATTGCTTAATATATCTAAACTTCTAACAACTTTCTAAATTATTTTAAAAGCATGATATTTTGATTAATCGAAATAAATTTAAAGCTCATATTAATTTTTTTTCTAATATTATGTTCTTAAGAAAATATACTGTAAATTTTAGGATTTATTGAAGGCTATATCTCATACTAATTAAACTGGCTCAATTCAAAAAGATAGCTCGCATATATATTTAACCTTAATGTCATACATTTATATTGATACGTAAGTTTCAATTATTTCAAAATTTTATGATTATTATTATTATTAGAGAAATTTGCTTACATGTCACAAATTTTTTATGTATTTTAATATTTAATGTCTAAATCTTTTATATTTACCTCTATATCATTTTAATATCTAAATCACACCAAAATACATACAAGAAATATATGTTTTACTTGAAATAAGTTAATTTCCATCTTATTATTTATGTGATTTAGAAAGTTTTGTTATGTAAATAAATATAAATATTTAGCTGTTAAATATGTAAATACATAAAAAATTTGTGACATTTATACTATTATTATTATTATTTTAAGATTAAAATTTACATGTTTTTTTCTTTGGGCCCAATTGTTATGCCATTTTTTCTTTGGAAAGTTGAGAGCCACATGCACATAGCCAATTTCATTCAAGCAATCAAAATTAAAAATATTAGACACTTGTCAAGAAATAAATGATTAATGTAATGATATATATTATTTTGTTTTAATATAGATAGCATTGATATTTCAATATAATAACAATTAATTAAATATATAAATATTTGTTAGATAACACTGACATTTAATAGCATAGGTGTCTTAATAACACAAACATCTCAATACCAATGAATATAACCATCCTGCAATCAAAGAAAATGTGAATTTCTGCTATTGGATCCTCTTCTCCACCTGACATTGCCGCCTTTTGTGCATCTCTTGTGTCTAAGGTTTTGTTTGAGACAACTTTCTTATTGATTTATAAAACAACTTTCTAGTATAAAAATATTTTGAACTCGAAAATTGCTTTAGAAAGTAGTAAGAAAGTTGTCTCAAATGAAGCTTATGCATGTGAAATTGTGCTGTGTTTGTTTCCACAAGTGAATCTTATTTAACTTCTCGTTGTTATATTACATGAAAAATGATATCAAACAAGTAAAGATATTACGGAATATGTATATATATATATATAAACATTCACTACTATTAAAATAGGAAAGAGCGACTGAATGGCGACCGAGAATTCGATTAGGGCAGATGAGAGATGAGTTGGAAAATACCTATGAACCGAGCAACTGAATGGCGATTGAGAATTTGTCAGTGATGACCGATTCAGCTATGACAACGGATTCTACATCAAGACAGATGCATGAAAATGAAAGGCAAGCACAAATACTACAAGAAAATGAACTGAATCATCTTTAAAATGGGTTAGAGGATTAAGGGTTTTATACCTACTCAAGCTCACCTTACCTAGACAACACAATGCCATTAGTCTAATATAGATATAACTTGAATAAGTCAGACCTAAGCATCTACTTGAATTGAATATTTTTATAATTTAGATGCCAACATAAGCCTTTTAAATAAAATTGATTAAGTTCATCAAATTGCTCCTTTCTTAAAGCTAAAAAAGCCAAATTGATGAAACTTAACCCGACTGACTATGTAAGGAAACCACTTAGCTAATTTAAACCAAATATAAATTTGTTCAAATTAAATAAGAAATATTGGATGTGTTCTAACGGTTCAAATCATTTAAGAATAAAAATGAGAAAAGAAAAATAGTTTCGCCAATCAAATATCGAAGAAATGGAAAAGAAAAAAGCTATAAACCACCTAGAACAGTGATGAGTGATGGAGAGGGTGGAGAGGGCGAGAGTTTTGGTTTGGGAGAGAAGAATGTGAAAATGAAACGTCGGACGAGATATTGCATCGCTAAATTGAAAATCTTAGAAGGCACGCAAATTAAGTTGTAGTGAGCTCCAGACGAAGAAGCTTCTTTAGTGATTCTTCATGTGAAGCACGCGAGGCCGTATAAGAAAGTTGAAGTAGCTAGCCAAGCGGGATGTGAATAGCACGAGAAATTGAATAAGAAAGGTGAGTGGGATCCGATGAGGCGTGAATCAAACGGTGGATATTTATTGTAATTTAAAAAATGAATAGCTAGGATTATGTTTGAGAAGAATCATATGTCACACTTTAATACTAGTATAGATATAACAAAAAAAATTTTTTGCCTAACAAAAAAAATATTTCTACAAATCACAAAGTCAAAGACTTAGAAACGAAAATTTTTCTTCTTCAATAGAAATAAGAGAACAAATTCACAACAAGACAAATTAAGTTGCATTAATTCAATATTTTTTCTTCATCAATGAGATTTCAAAGAGTTTTTTTTAGTCTAAGAGTAGTTAATTTGTCATTAAAACCGCTGATTCTGATGCTAGAAATTTTAATAGACTTATCAGATCTATGTTAATTAATGCTTAAACAACTAATATTTCCCTGTTTGGTGAGATTGGGTCTTTGAAATTAGACTTATTAATTCGACTGGAAATTGATAGCCATGTTCATATTCATAAGTGTAGCTTTAAATTATGAGTTTTAAATGATTTCAGATGGAGTCTTCTGCCCATAGTCCAATTCTGCAATAATGCTCTTCTTCTTTAAACAAAAATTGTGAAATCAAATTTAATTGAAAGTTTGCTTGTGGAAATACCTAATAGTGTTGTTGGTTCTCATTTGAATCTCGTGAGAATTGGGCTTGTTTTGTCTCATCTTTTTTGCCAGATTCTTCTTGATCTAGAAAGTCTTGAACAAAGGCTAAATCGAAGTGGCGAAAAAGGAATCACAGTGGATGCGAAGGGTTGACGGTAGGATTTACGGGATTTAGCTGTTGAAGCGCACAAGGAGAAAAAGTTCTCACTTTCTTTAATGGGCACAATTCACAAGCGCCATTTTTATTATTAGTATAGATTAAGGAAAACAACAAATACTATATAAGCTTCGAATACAAAACCTCTTACTTGGAGCCACCCAACCAATATATCAAAGTGAGCTGCATAGAAAACAAGCTCAAAACAGCTAGATTAATCTAAAGTAGGTAGCCCAACAGAAGAGTTGATGAAGAGAGAGAACTTCTAGTGCAAATCTTGATACAAATACCCTCCAAATGTAGAAAAGCAAGTATGCAAGTAACCAAGAAAAAGAACGTATTATTAATCTTAAAGTTATGATATATATAATAATATGGAGCTATAATTTTGTGCGGACACCGGACGGTTCTTCGGTCCGATTACACGCTCGGTACCGACCAGTACCAAGCGCGGGTATCAAGCGCGATACATTTTTTAGGTGACTGCGTATTTTTATTGGTCTCCGGACTCCTCACAATAATAAATCAATAATATGACAGCTTATGCTCCAACACAACCTGGTAGATCATTTTTAGCCAAATGTAGTGAACAAGCATATATAAGCGGCCAAGAGAAAGAGCTTATTAAGAATCTTACCATGTTATATATGAACATATATATGGCAGTTTCTGCAGCAGTTGTTCTACTCTTTGATCAGGCAGCCCCGTCTTCATCTTTATCTACCTCTCGGACTAGCAGTAATATGTCAAGTGCTCTCCTCTGAACGGATAAGCGCTGAAACTGCCAAACTTTGAAGTTTTTCGAGGTCTTCTTCCTACTTCGTACTATCCTACTATACCTTTTCTCTCTCTCTCTCTCTCTCTCTCTCTCTCTCTCTCTCTCTCTCTCTCTCACTCTATATAATAGCAGTCGTGTAGCTCTCCTCCTACCAAATTAATCTTGCTCTCTCTTATTCCCACTGCACCTTTCTCTCCATAAGGATTAGTGGGATCTGTAAAGAGAGGAAGGATGAACTTTGTTAGCAGGAAGATCTACCTCTACAACGTCACCATGGGACTCTACGCGCTGGATTGGTGGGAGAGATACCTCTTCAGTATCCTTGTACTTTCTACCTGTTGAGATCTCGTTCATTTTCTTGACTGTAATGCCGATCTTATTGTGTTTGTTTATAAGATTTTTTGATATTATTCCTGTTTTATTCAACTTGGCTGTGGAAACTATTTTGTTTTGTTTTGATAATCTGAAAATTTGTTAAGGCTTTGAAGCATAGGAAGTCTTAACTCTCGAACTAGACACACTGATCATAGTTCTGCTCTGGTTCATCTGCTACAATGGAATTCGATCGGCCACCCAACTCTTCAATAGGTAATTTGGAGTACTTTGTAGAACAAACATGCATAGTATTAATTCTGTGGAATTGTGAGATGTTGAATTCTGGATGTAATAGAGGAGAAATTATTCTGCTCGGAGTCTTGGGCGGGAAGTTTTCGTTCGGATGCGAGTGTATACAGTGTTTACACAATATACAATTTTATATACAGTTTGATTTTTTTTTATACATAATGTGTATAAATACCGTATACACTCACAGTCCGCACAGAATAATTTCTCCTAGTTAATAGAGATGGAGCTGCTTTCTTTTACGGTAATTATTGCTTTGAAGGTGCTTCATTATTTAGAGTAGACAGTGCAACACTGATGCTTCAGCACAATTAAAATAAAAATAGTATTCCTTTTTTAACTTCGATAATGAGAAGGAGATCGATATTTACGATTCCTATGCTTCGCTGCAGTTTTGCTTCATGGCCGGCTTCATTTTGGAAGTTTGGCAATTTCTTTTTTAATTATTTAGAGAGTTTTTGGATTAATGACCTATTTGTCGTTTATTTATCTTGATAAGATGTGATTGTTTGGCTTAGGCTGTGTTTGGGAGGATTTTTTCTCTGCTTTACTTTATGAAACATAACTTATAAAGAGTTGTTTGGGGTACGAGTTTGTGCTCCATTCTAAAAAATTTTACGTCCCGCCGTTACTTTTCGCAACCTAAGAAAGCATCATGTGTTATCCTTCTTCCCGTTGTTCACGTTTCCAAAAAGACCTAAATGGCCTGTCACAATCTGACCCAATATAACCTGATACCATACAGATCACATCGTGTCCGATTGTGGCAAGAATCAAACCCCAAGATCCAGTTGAAGAAGTATTGAAATAAAATTTTCAATTTAAACACGTCACATAGCCATTACTGAATATTAGTAAATCGAAAAACTAATGAATCTCAAAATAATTTTCTATTTATCATCTAAAAATACATATATAGTATTGAGATATCTACAATAGTACTTGGTAGCATATAACATAACAAAATAAAAGTCAAACATGTAAAAATCAAAACATACCTGCAACACAGATCTAAGCATGCTATCCAAAACTACTTAGCTTGCTCATTACCGATTCACTGGCTTGAAAACAAAAGTAAAAATATAAGTGAGTTAACACGGCTCAGTAAGTTATCACAGTCCAAAATATAAATCAATAGCTGAAACTAAAAGAAAACTGAAAATATTGTGCTTTAAAAATAAACTGAAGTGTCGTACGAAAATATGTCGACATTGAAGCATATACTAAAACTGAATACATTTAATTAACCATTGAACTATTTTTTTTGATTTAACCATTGAATTATACTCAAATTGAAATATAAATAAATGTCTTATTGTAATTTTTAGAATAACCCTTAGGTTCCATCATCATAATATATCTTATATCAAAATCCAACCTCGGTAGCTCATTGACTATGACAAAACATCACATATCATAGCAAAATTCTACCTTGATGGCTCACTAGCATCGACATATAACGGAATTCCTCATCGGTCGCCCACTAGCATCAACATAACATCACATCATATTTCTTTATGTTTTTGATGAATTTCATTAATTAAATAATAATTAGACTAAATTCAGAAATGGCCAAAATTCCTCAACGGTTGGCAACATAAATATTGTTGAGCAAAAATTCAATGTTTCAAAATATATCCAAATTATCAAAACTATATATAACAACATTATGAAATTTTAATTGAACTAGAAAAAATCAGAACTTCTGAATAAATAAATTATTTATATTTTAATAAAAAATTCACATAAATCTTTTTATATCTTTAAATTCATGAATAAAAAAAATAACGTAAAAGTATTCATAAACTAGTTAAACATGTCTAAAAAATTCAAACAAATTGATTTGCAAAACATACAGCTAACGACATGAAAAACTCCACTCTTACTGAATTTTGTCAATTTCTTAAGGAGTTATATCAATACCAAAAAATTAGAAAAAATTAATATAACTAAAACACAATAATATCTATGCTATGGCGAAGATGGTTTGTAATTTGGACTTATGATGACTCCCGAATAAATTTGCGACTCTTATAGGTTAAATTATATATTTTAAAAAATTTGAATTATAACATGGCCTCAGTTAGGGGTGTCAAGGTGTCAATATTTGACACGACACGAAAATCAGACCCGAAAAAAATCTGGGTTGGACCTGACCCGATTTCAAACGGGTCGAGTTCGGGTTCTATCGAATTCGACCAGTTTGAAAAATGGTTCGGGTTTGGGTTGACCCGCCGGGTCGGCGGGTCAACCCGGAAACCCGCTTAGAATGAGTTGTCCGACGCTGCCCGAGCCGCACAGCTGCCGCTGCCCGCTCGCGAGTCAAGCCCGCGCTGCCCGCTCGCGAGTCGCACCCGCGCTGCCCGCAACCCCGCACGTGCCGGCCCTGCCCGCACGCGCGCGCCTGCCCTCATGCTTGCCGCGCGCCCACGTCCACCGCGCACCAGCCCCGCCCGTTTGCTCGCCCGAATCCGCGCACCTGCCGCGTGCCCGAGTCCTCCGCTCGCGCTAGTCCGCCGCGCGCCCCGCGTTTGCCCGCCTGCGCGCCCGAGCTCGCGTCCCGTGTCGGGTCGAGTCCGGGTCTTTGTTTTTGACCCGTTTGCCTACCCGGGTCGGGTTAGGATCGATCCGATTGAACCCGGATTAGTTCCGGGTTCGACCCGAACCCGACCCGTGACCCAAAATTGACACCCCTAGCCTCAGTTATCGCTCGTAGTGAAATACGTATCATGCAAAGTGCGAAAGATAGGGAGATGGCGATTTGTTTTCGGCTTCCTGTGTGTGACGAAGCTTTGCTTGTGTTAATTGAGCTGAGGACGGACATTGGGCTTCTCGTGTGAGCCAAGGATTTTGGGAAGGAATTTAATAGTTCCAAATCATTGGGTTTAACCTCATCGAAATACAATAATATATTTAACAAACATAGTTCTATATTTAACTAACCTCAAAGTTAGCTCAAATAAAAAAGAAAATTAGAAAAAAACAATAAATTAATCAATCTGTTAGGTTAATATTGTTTGTGGCCACAAATCAGAGAAAGTAGATGTAAAAATACAAGTAGAGGAGTTAATTGTGATGGATAATGTTTTAGCTGCCCATAATGGCGGACCATCACCAATTAATTTTCTTAAATTGGTTGTTCACATTTTATTTTAATCTGCGTTGCTTCTTGACATATTACAGGATTTTTAGCCTGTAATTGAAGTTTGTTGTTTTCTATTTAATTGAAAGTTTATCAATTTATTGCGAAAAAAAAATTCAATATGCATGGATGTTATATTTCCAAAAAATTTTAATGTCGAATAAAGATATCAAAGTAATTTATTCTCATATAGCTGTAACACAATAGCTCGACATTTATGCTTTACAAACAAAATATATTGGCTTTTGTACATTAACTTCAAAATGCAACTTTCTGTATAACAACTTCGCAACATATTTTATCGATAGACGTAGCCATTCCAAACACACCCTTAGTAAAGAATTTTTATTAGGTCCGGACATCTGACGTAGCTCTAAATCCGGACGCCAATAAAATGTCACCACGTGCTCTTACTCTTTACCGCGCGGCCCGACGACCCGACGACCCGACCCGGACCGGAACCCAATATTGCTATGTATTAGCTGATTTGTACATACCAGGATATTGCTAGGTTTGCTCGATATTGTTCGGTGACAAGAAATACCATTTTATCAAGAGCATAGAACCTCTTCCAAATACATAGAAAAACACAAGTCCCTTGTTAAACATGAATGGCTCAAATTTTAACTCATCCATCATAAATACATATATTGATGAGCTTAAACCCTCGTCTAAGTTTAGTATTAGTATTAATGAGTCTTTTGTTGCATCTCTTTCTATCGAGAGTCACATAAATGATGCGCTCTCAAAGCCTTTCAACGAGTTATTTGACTCAATCTATAAGAAATAAAGAAGGAGAAAGTTGGCCATTATAGCATAAAGGGGCTGCAATTTATTTCTTATTCTCCTCCATCTTCTGCACCTTCCTAATTTCTTAATCCACTTCAAATGTCACAAAAATTGTGTTGCACTTATTTCATAAAATCTTAACTCTTGTTATTCAATTATTATGACCAATTCATATAATAAATTTATAACTTCCCAATCACACATCCAATTGTCCTAAATAACCTTCATTAGTC
The DNA here is from genome assembly GCA_022539455.1 of Dendrobium nobile. Classification (NCBI taxonomy): domain Eukaryota; kingdom Viridiplantae; phylum Streptophyta; class Magnoliopsida; order Asparagales; family Orchidaceae; genus Dendrobium; species Dendrobium nobile. The sequence continues at coordinate 2,463,164 of CM039734.1, forward strand.
AACTAACATCCCCAATATTTGATCTAGAGGTTCTCATGTTTCTCAATTAATGAAAAACAAACCTTCCACTACCATAAATATGTTCAAAAATCTTAAATTAGTCAATAGTTTTTCTTGCCTTCTACCAACTCTAAACCTTTCACATCTACCCAACAATCCTTTATATCTCCCCATCAATCAATAGAATTATTGATCATAGACATCGATGTTGTTGGTGATGACATGCATTGGCCTTAGTGGGCACAATATATGCCAACCTTGAGATGGTGGGCATTAATCTTTGTGGTGATGGTTTAAATCGGTCTTAATAGAGGGAGCGAGTGTTGATATTAGTGCCAATGATGAACTTCTACGTTAAAGACCATCAACTCATTTGATGTTGGAGATTGTCAACCCAAGAATACAATGATTGAGGATTTTAATGGAAACCAAGTAATTTACACTTATAAGGGACATAAGCGAGTTCATATATATATATATATATATGTGAAAAACAGAGAAAGAAACCCTTATTAGTGGAGCCACTATTATTATCTCTAAGTAGCGAACTTTTTCTACTAACTTGAAAGGTAAAATAAAAATTTTAACTACACATAAAAAATATACATATATACATAATTTTTTATAATTAATTATTATATAAAATGTAAAATTCTATCTTAAAATATTGAAATAATGTACACTATGAACTCAAAAATATAAATGCTTAGTTTTACGAAATTCATATTATGTTTCCAAGAATTTTCCCTAACCAATAAATTAAGATGAATCAATTAGGATCTATTTCAATTCGAGATACATATTCCCTGTAAGGATAAGCCGCTATTATTAGTTATATTTTTAAGAGAATTTGTCTCTTAAGAAAACTCTCAATTGAATGGAGATCATTGTTATGATTATTGGAATTTAAAAGAAGATTAGTTAAACGTTGGAATTAATTTGATATGAAAGCCAATGGAGGAAGAGTAGGGGTATTGGTTTTTGAGAGGCATGAAAGTGATCAAAATTATATTAGATTAGGCTTTAAAATTTTTATAATATAATTTAAATTTTAATTAGCCAATTTATTTAGAATTTGGGAAGTACATCCTACTAAGGCCGTCTCCAGCCGATCGGCATTCAGCCGTATGGCGTTCCGCGATCACTCAATTCGAACAGGAAAAATGCCGGCATTCATATGCCAATGAACCGTCGCACTGTTCATCCGCCATTTTTTTTTTAATATATATAATTTATTTTTAATTGTAAATGTTTAAATATAAATTTATATTATAAATAATTAAAAAAAAAATATTGGCCGCAGGATTACATTAAGGATATTAAAATAATTCAAAAAATAAAATATTTTTTATGTAATTAATTTTTTAAAGATAAACATTAACATAAAAATTACGATAATTATAATAGAAGACATTGAATACTACATTTAGAACATATTAATATCCCAAATTTTTTATATCGAGAAAACAAACATAATTTTTAAAATTTTAATAGGTTTAAAATTGATAAATAAAAATATATGATTAAAAAATTTTAAAATAAAATAAGAAAAAGAATATGCTAGGAATGTTCCTTTTTTTATGTTAGAAAATGAAGTTCGATTGGAGTCAAGTTACTGCATTTTGGAGTGAAAAATGAGTTTTTCGGTTGGAGATGCCCTAAGAAGATATTAGAAAAAAGGCTAAAGAAAAATGGGATTTACAACATCACAAATAAGAAAATTGGTCTTCAGTAATAGATCAAAGATAAGAACCACCATTAGGAAAGTACATCAAACATGAATCTAATTGATTTAAATACTAGGGACTTATAACTTGAAATCTTATGAAAAAATAAGAAAGTATAACATAATAACTATATTATATTGCCGAGAAAGGATAGCTAACTAACTCACTTCAATATTTTAGAAATGATGATGTAATGATCTATATGTAAATATAAGATTTATAAAGTTGTTTTAATTTTTAAAAAATGGGCCTGAGAACTTGCCCATTGAAACTAATTAGCACTACCATATGGGTGATAACAGATTCAAAAATACATAATTTTTTAGGTATTTGGTATTAAATAAGTAGACAATTTATTTCTAATATGAGAATCACATGACTAGTATATTTCACGACCCAATTTGACATGACCCTTATATACATTGAATAGGTTTTATTGTGTCAGATGCAAAATAGATAATATCCAAGACTTAATTGGAAGAAATTCTTCTATATAAACATAATAATACAAATGTGCTAGCAACTTCAAAATATCTAAAATAAAATTATTTCATTTTTTTTTATTTTGAATAACATGATCATACAATTAAAATATCCATTTATAATAATCGTTGTTTCAATCACTATTATCATTAATACAATATCCCATGTTTGCAAAAATAATCAAAAGAAGACATACTTATAATTCCTTATCTTTAACTTTTATCTACACAACTCTTCCCATTCCCTTTTCTTGCCCTCAAATGATCAAGTAATAAACAAGAATGAGCAACGCTTAAATAAGTTTGCAAATAGCCGCTTCAGCTTTCGCTTTGCTAGGGTTTTCCCTAGCACCTTCTCGCCGACGCTGCCCGTTGCTCTCTTTGCCAGTCACAAGCTCAGAAAAGTTTTCTATTTCCCTCTTCGCCTTTTACAGTGCTTTCTGGCTTCTCATTTCTTTCGATTCGTCCACCTCCGGCCTTCTCAGCATGAATGGAGGTGAATCATTTGGTCAATCGTGATTTTTTGGATGGACCAATCAAATCTCATTCATTCCTTGATGTTCTCTTTGGTAGTTCATTTGAAGTGAGGTTTCTTGAGTTGACAACTATCTCTTTTCGTGGCTTTCCTTAACTGTGGATTTTGGAGGAGAAAATACTTGCGCTTGAGGCTTCTCTTCAATATGCGTTAATTGGTTTTTTCCATCTTATCACCCCTGTCTTGAATCTATTCAAAGTGTTTCAGTTACACTTATTTCTAATGAGTTTGGAATGCTCAATCGGCCGTTAATATGGATAGTATTTGTGTGAATCAAAATGATTGGCTTGAGGAGTAGTTTTCATCACCTTGTGGGGGTGATGGGGAGGATTTCCCTGGGCTTGAAGATGCAATTAAGGCGATGTACAATCTGACTGTCAATCACATCGTTGAAAAAGCTTTTTCCTAGGGGGTTGGCAAACATCGTAGATGGAAGAATAAAAGGAAGTAGTTCATGTTCCTTCCTTTTGTTGTTGACATGTTTCTTGGTTGGTTCTTTTGCCTTTAGTTGGTGTCATTTTGGTTGTGGGCTCTATTCGGGTTTACCTGTTGGTTGTTGCTGTTTGGTTTGGGGGCTATGTGTTGGGGGTTGGGAGGTGGGTTTGGGTTGATGTTTGTTCGGTGTTTGGGTTGGCTAGGGTGTTGGGTTGGGGGTCTGCTGGTGTGTCTTTTTTCCTCTCATGCTGCTTTTTGTTATCAATTATGTTCCTGGTGTTCTGTTCCTTTTGTCTTACTGTGGTTAGTTTTGTTGGCTTTATTTTTTAGGCTTCTCTGATGCTCGTCTTGTTGCTTCTCGTGGGACTGGTACTGACTGCTTGGCATGTGTTGATTGCATGTCTGATTTTGTTGGACCTCTCCTTGGCTCTCTCTTATGTCAGTTAGTCTTTTTTCATGTTTTGATTGTTGTTTTCTCTTTCTATTTGGTTTTTCCTTTCTTTTCTTTTGTTACTGTAATAGACTGAATCAAAGACTCGTAGGTTTTGTTTCAAATGATGTATTTTTAGAGGGCTATTGATTTCCTAAGGACTTGTAATCTCTTATTTTATTTAACATGTAGACCCTTTCTTGCGAGTTTTATCAAAAAAAAAAAGAGCAACGCTTGCCCAGTAGGATATGCATCACTTACCCCCTTTCTCATTATGTCTACTTGTAGAAAATAAACATGTGATTTTACTTCTACAGTATAGTTAAAATGCTGGTCATAACAACAGGATAAAGCAGGTTATGATTATAGAACTTGTGCTATAGTATTCATAACAGTGATATTACATCTAGCAGTTTAGTAAATCAATCATTATACTTTATGGCATTCAATGCCAACATAAATTCAATGTAATGACATGTGTCATATTATAAAAATAAATCAATTGAAATAAATTCAAAATCATAACACATCACATCAATCTTCACATATATATTATTACATCACATCAATTCCCCTGAGGCCCTTATACCTCCCAAATACATCATACATACACCATTACATTCACATAAATCTTTTTAGGCCCTCATACCTTTAAAGTATATCACATATATAGTGTTAGCATTTATACCTCCTAAGCAATTCATATACACAATCATGCCTTTATAACTCCCTGTGCATAACACAATTCATTTATATAATTGTTCATGCCCTTATGGCTCCTATTGATTATTTCACATTAATTTCCAATCACATGAACATAAAAATAACAATGTTTTTAACATGTATGAATAATATCTAACATACATATACAAAATTTCATATGCACGAAGAAGTCAATTGCATGTGTTTTCAGGAAATTACCTATACCTTCAACATTTACAAATCAAAACATTGCTCATGGGCAACATCCATTTCGTCAATTTGAAGTTTTTATTATTTTATAGCCACTCCTATCAGTGTCAATATTCTCACAAAATAGTTAAAAATTTTAATACCGATAAAAATATCTAATAAAATTCTAGGGTTTTCCTATCAACTTAACCCTAAAAATCTATTATGCAACATCTCCGAAGTTAAATGATAGAAAGTTCCCCAAACTTCATTTACTTGAATATATTATCAAAACTCTCATACAAATAACCCACTTTGAAAATTGAGATAGGATAATGATAATCTACCATGATCTGAGTAACTTTTTCAATTGGCTTGTCAAGTGAAATTAGCTATAAGACCACCAAAATATACTTCTTTCTAAAAATTTCTATCTTCTAGCTGGCTTTCTTAGGAGTTTTTTTTTTAAAATAGATTTGAATATTTATAAGCCTAACACCACAACACTACCTTCCAAACACTGCAGTGCTCTCAAGGTAAAAATTCTATATTCAAGGTAAAGAGTTTGGTGTTGTAGTGCCACCTTTTCACATTGTTTCGTTGCTATTCTATGGGCACCAATTCTAACATCGAGAAAAACACCACCATATAAGCACCACAACACAGTTGCGTGGTGCGCACAGAGCGAGATTGGACTTCGCCTTTTACTAAAGAAAAATATTTCACTATAAGTTTTAAAAAATAATCATTCTTATTATTTTTTGTATGAAAATAAATATTAATTTTAAAGTTATTTGGATAATTCAAAATTATTATTAATTTTATTTGTACCAAAACAAATACATTTACTTAAACTAAGTTAGCATTTATAATATTATATGCATGTGAAATTTGTATTATGTAACTAATTATAAAAAATTAAATATTAGATACATAAATATGTGAAATGTAATAATTATAAAAATTTATGATATATATGTAAATCATTATTATTAATTATTATATTTAAGCTTACACGTTTTCCTTTGGGTCCAATCAGTGCGTCTGTGCGCCAGCTGTTGTTGATTGATTAGGCGGCCCGTCGTCTTCTTTCTTTTTCTCCTGCTTGGACTCGCAGCAATTTATCAATGCCCTCCTTCTTTGACCGGGGATGCACTGAAACTGCCAAAGGTCCAAGCAAGAGGAGTTCCAAGTCTTCTTCCTACTTGCTACAATCCTACCTTCTCCTCTCTCTCTCTCTCTCTCTCTCTCTCTCTCTCTCCCCCTTTCTCTATCGCTCTATATAATAGCAGTTGTGTTGGTCTCCTCCTAGCAATTGATCTCGGCCTCTCTATTTGCTGCTGCACGTTTCTCTCCAGAAGGAATCGTGAATCGGGGGGATCGAAAGGGAATCTGTAAAGAAGAAAAGGATGAATTTTGTGAGCCGGAAGATCCACCTCTACAACGTCACCATGGGCCTCTACATGCTAGATTGGTGGGAGAGATACCTATTCAGTATCCTTGTTCTTTCTATCCATCTTGTTCTCTTTAACTGCGTTCATTCTTGATTCAGATTAAAAATAAAATATCGATATTCCAGTTATATTCAACTTGGTTGCGGATTTTTTTTTCTCTTTGAAAATAGGAAATTTTATAAGTTTTTGGGCATAATTAGTCTTAACTCGAACTAGACATATTGATCATCGTGTTGCTCTGGTTCATCTGCTACAATGGGACTCGGTCGGCCAGCGTACTCTACAACAGGTAATTTGGAGTACTTTATAGAACAAACATGTTAGTTTCGATGTGGAATTGTGAGAAAGATTTCAGGGTGCCCTAGGTAGTGAAGATTATTAGGTGAGTATAGTTAAATTTTCTCTTTTGTACATTGGGTAGTTTGTTTTTATGTATTGATATTTCTATGGTATCCATGGAGAGCAAAAGAGAACATTATAGAACAAAAATGATGAGTAATTTATATGAAAAGTCGGCATTTTATGATTCAGAATTTAGGCTGATGAGAAGCAGACCAACATTTAAAATAACTTTGTATTTAGATGAAATTAGTTCATCTCTAAACTACCTGCTTCATTATTCATTAGATGAACCTTATCTATCCTTGATGCTTATTGATCAATAAGCTCAAATTTTGCTTGTTTGAATCCAACTTCTCGATTATACTTCCAAACTTTCATTTTGACTTCTGAATCAGCCTGTGCTATATGCTTTTCTTTTGAGTTCTTATGAATTCTTGAATTTGTACAGGTTGTTTTGTATCTTAGCAATGCTATTCCCAATGCAGACTAGAAGCTGCTGAACATTTTCTCAACTTGTGCTATGTGGCATGATTAATCTGATATTTCTGAGATCTAGAAAGTTCTAGATGACTCATTTTTAATAAAAGGGGATTTAGTTTTTATATATCTAATATTAAATCTTTATATCTATCCATGTAACATCTTCATTTATAAATGATACAAAAAAATTACTAATATTAACTAACTAAATTGAAATATTCCTCGTCATGAATATATTTTGTTGTCATGTAGAAGCTAACCTGTCATGTGAGTATAAAAATTTAAACGGTAGATATATAACTACATAAGAATTCAGTGCTAAGTATATAAATTCCTTAATTTGTTTTCATCTAAGTCACCGCTGGTTCTTCTCATCCTAAAGCACTTGTTGAAAGAGCACTTATTTATATCCTAAGATTTATGAATCTTTTGGAATGTTGAGCTCGCCTAAAAACTCAACAACAAAATTACATATTCACATCACAATTAAGGCTTCGTTTGGGACAGTTTTATACATCTGCTTTTTCCCTACTTTCAAGGGATTTTTTATTAAAAAAGCAACTTTACGAAGCCATAAAAAAGCCATCCCAAACGAAGCTTAAATTTAAGTGTGCTGAATATGCACTTAAGTATTCTTTTGGGTGCATATGTTGTGAATTGAGGTGTATTCGATGCATAGTACACACTAAAATACACCTAAATACACGGAGAATGTGCGTATCTAACCACCCACAGACTTTTTTCTCCTCTAATTAACATATTACTGTTAAGGATGTCAAGGCTGTATTTTTTGTAATATCAGATCAGCTGGCAGTCATTTTTGGCAAGTAATCTGTGCAAACTCCACTTTTTAAAATATTTTAATTAGGCTTTTTGAGATCCGAAGGCACCTTACTCTGACTGTCTACGTTGTTGCTTGTTTCTGAAATACTAGATGTTAAATTGGCTGACTTTTTTTCTGAAATTTTCTGCTTAGTAACCTGGCAATAGAATTTGGTCATATTCTCCTATTATATATCGAAATTTTCTGCTTAGTAACCATGAAAAATGGCAATAGGAAGATTAGTATATTTTGGTCAATTTATCAGACAATGCAACATACCTCTTCTGACATTGAAGTGTAGCATCCTAGAAACTATTAGGCTATCACAGGAGCTTCACTGCATGAAAGTTTTTTTTTTCTTTTTTGGTTCAGAAAAGCTTGTTTGAATGAAATATATTGATAATTTTGATTTACATTTATTTTCCTTTCAGCCACATCAAGCCCAACTTAATGATTGGGGGGAACTTTGCACCTGCAGGAAACATATCATATTAGATGTCAACAAACTAGATAAGGATGATGTGTTTGAACTGTTGTTAAGATGTAAGCATGCAAGCTTATGCTTCCTCAGATATCAAGATAGTCATCATTATGTTTGTAAATCTAATTAGTTCTTCTGTTATTAACAAACAATTTTGTTTTCCCAGCAATGTCCTGGTGTGATAATCTATTTTGTTAATTACTTCCTGTCATGATTTTGATTTTCTGCAACTTCATCTATGAAATTTCAGAGGAATTCTCTGTTTATGATGTTATTCATTTTGTCACTTATGTGATAATGAAAAATGCTTGTGATGAAATTGTTTGTAAGATTTGAACTGTGACTGTTTGAATGAATAAAATTGGAGATTAGTGTTATACATGATTTATCAATCAAAATTTATATTTCAGTTATTTTAAATCAAAATAAACTATTTTGAGAGAGATTAGGAATGAATTTGGGATGATTTTCAGAGTCACTGAGAAACACCCCGATCAAGGAGATTCTTGGTAGCTTAGAACTTGAGTAAACTATTATTTAAAAAAGTGGGCTAAAACTTGAGGTTGAGGTGTGTTTGGGTTTGGGGCAATTTTTTGATTGTTTTGTTTTCCAAATCGTAATTACATTTTTATTTGACTATTATTTTCTTTCTATTTTTTCACCCCTTTTTAAAAAAATTTGTAGTACGAAGCTGATTTTTACAACTGGATCTACTAATGTGCAGGAGTTATAAACAAGTTATTGTTTGATATATATAAAACAACTTTCACAGCTCTAGCTGTTGTTTGGAATCCTAACGAATTACTTTTTGGATTTTGCTTTTCTAGAGTGACCTTCCCCCGTTTTCTATTTATCTGAAATTCCCTCCAGTTGGGATATCAGATGTTTGTTAGCTACTTGTTGGATCCATATTTATTCATTGATAATATCATATTCATACTTTCAAAGCTATGAGATTTTAGTGGATAGAAGCATGATGAAAAAAAAGAAGAGGAAAGACAAGAAGAAGTATGTTAAAGGCACCCAAATCTAAAGAGAGGAGCTATGAGATTTTATTATTAATGTTCATTGTATAAGAAAACATTCCAAAAGTCTAGAAAATGGCTCTTTTATGCTATATTTATAGAATTATATGTTCTATAGGAATGACAATACAAAATATAAAGCATATGTAAAAAATATGTAGACCGACAACATACATGAAATGAGTCTATGTTGATCATGTGCATGTGGACAACTATAATGATTTATTGAAGTCAATAATTTTCCCGAAAATCAAATTGCTATAGTCAATGGGCAAGTTGTTGACTTCTTGAGGAACCTGTTGATTTCTTAAGGAACTAAAAATATGTCAATGCCATTGCACTCGCCTTTTCTTTGGATGAGTTCATAGATTGTAGTTGGTTACTTGAAATGAATTCATGTCATTGTTACTGGCGTGGGCAAGTTCATTTATAGATTTGAATAGTTCCTCTTGATATAAGATCAAGTAAATTGAGTTGATTTGGCTTGAAATGGATTGATTAAGCTTGAACCAGTCCTACTTGGCTTAGACCTGATTTTTTGAATATTTGATTAAACACGACTAATATTTTATGTTGGCTTTCCAAGGCACACAACCCCTCTTTTTGTCAGAAGAGTGACTAAGTTAAGTACCATCATTGCTTAACTTTCAGTGTTTCCCTTTGACCATTGCTCTAAGTTTGCAATTGATTGATGCCTAATATTTGATGCTCTTCTCTTCTCAGTTAACTAATGTGCCCTCCTATCCAAAGACTGACCAAGTTGGTTGCTCATAATCACCTCACTTTAAACTTTTCTTATCGACCATTGCTTTGCTCTAGCCAATATCATTTTTCAAAGTTTGTTAGCCACTAATGTCTAAAGCTCGACTTTTTGGTCATTTAGGCTTCGTTTTGGACGGCTTTTTTATTGCTTTCTAAAACAGAGTTTTAGTACAAAAATAAAAAATTTTGTACTAAAACTCCGTTTTAGAAAGCAGTAAAAAAGTCGTCCCAAACGAAGCCTTAGTCTCACTTCATATCAAGAAAATGATCAAGCAAATATTCTATTAGGAACGGAGTAATTGAATGATTTATGTCGTATTTGTATTGATTGGTAAAGATTGGTTGTATGAGTTAGGTTTAAGCTAAATTATGAGATCCAAGAAAGAATATCTAGTTATTTACCTTGAAATTCAAGATGTTTCAAGATGAAATCCAAAAGCTATGTCACCTATGTCATAATCTAGGGATTCAATTCAAATGATATGCCCTTTATGATATAATCCATAATAAGGCTAATATTCTGTGACTCCTCAACATTCAGCATTTGGTTTAAACAGTTTAACCCGATTGAAAAAAGACAAATCTTTGAATTTTTGAGTATTGAATACATTTGCATGTCTTTAAGAGTGTTTTAATACATGAAAATGATTGCATGCGTTATAGAATGAGTCACAAGTGGTTGGCATCAATTTTGGCAAAATTAAAAAAAATATTACTATTTGAGCCGCTTCGCACTGGGTGTCCGAGCGTCTTAGTGCTGCTATAGGACAAAATGCCAAATAATGGCATTACAGTGCTATAGTCTTAGGTTTTTGAGTTTTGCACTAGTGTCGCAATGCTTGGATAGTAGCATCGCAGCGCTAGGCCATTAACAATACATTAAATATATTGTAGAAGCATTATTCCATTCATTTTGACTTAGCTGTCGGCTTAGTAGGAGAGAGAAAGAGAGATGTTGGTGAGAGAAAAATGGATTTTTGGGCCGTTTGAAAAAGTTGTCCAGATCAAGGTAGGTCACATTATGCCTATCTCAGTTTTAAAAAATACGAAGTTTTTTTTTTTTGAATTTTTGATTAAATTTATATTTTCATTAGTGAAAAATGTGGATAACTTTGCACCGGTAAACTTTAACCGTGTAATTTTTTATATGTTATAAAGATTAAGATTATGAACATTTTGAGTATTTTCTAAAAATTTTAAATCTAATATTTTTGAAATTGTATGATTTTTATCAAATATAAAATAATCTGGACATTGAAAATAGTGTTGTAGTGCAATTAATATCTTAAAATAATATTTTATAAAATTCATGATAATTTGTTTTTATTTTGAAACTGAGAATTTTGCTTAATAATATTTCATGTTGCCTACTGTTTATAGGAAATTGTGCAATTCTGATATGCGTTCAATTGTGTTTTAACCGCTATAATGTGATGAAATATGTATATATCAAAAGATTACGTGGCTATAAGCTCTTAAAGAGTATATCTTAAAAGATTGCAGTACTATGAAGATTTCAGCCCCTTATATATTCAAATTATAGTCACCAGAACATATCTTATAAACCCTAAAAATTCATATATAATGTAATTGAAAAATCTCTATTTGGAGATATAAGGGGCTACAATCTTTTGAGATTATGTTTATGTAAACGAATATTTTGATGCTTATAAGATATGTTCTGGTGGCTATAAGCTATGTTCTGGTGTTATAAGCACAAAAGGTAGTCATAAGAGGCTAAAATTCTTTGAGATTCAATCTAGTTTGGGAAAACAAAAGATGCAGCTGATTTGAAATTGATACGAATTGTTCTGTGATATGAATTTTAATTTATTTAATTGCTCAATTTTAGTATTTAAATATTTGGATAACTATTAAGCTTTTAGTATTGCACAATGATTTATTATACTACATTTAACTACTTTTAAATATTCTAAAAAATATTTAATAAAAGAATTTTGAAATTTAGATCAGTATGCGTGGCATGCTGAGTATGATTTTCCTTCTAATTTTTAAGATCTGGGAAAGGGAAGGAGCTTGTTGATTAATAGTTTCAGAATTTGATCAGAGTTGGTAGATATTTCTTTTATTGATTTTTGTACAGCATAACTAGTTTATTATTTAGTTATGTATTTTTTATTTGTAGTAATGTACTATTATATATAAATTTTGATGAAATGAAAGCAATCTTATGGAGGAGTTTATTTTTAGTATTTGAAAGTGTTAGTAGCTATGTAGTTTGTTTTAAAAAAATTTAGAAGATAATCTGAAACATTTCAAAATTAGATCCTGGAATTTGCCTGTTACAGCTCAACACGATAGAACGTATCCTGGTCGGGTTGGATTGTGACATATTCAACCATTGTAGTTATGCCTACAACCTCAAAAATAATGACATATGCTATGACCATTTTTCTTTTTATTCCATGGTTGATAGTCTACATGCAATGTTATATGTTGATTCTTATAATGTTCAATGATTAATATGCTTATTACTTCATTCCCCTATTGTGTTTACCATTATTTAGAACTATAATGTATCAACTAAGTTGTATATTTTTATATAATTAACTCCAATTAATTGATGATTACTTTTAAAGAAAGTTTTTGATGGACTATGTTAGGAAAGTATTTGGAAGTAGTCTTTAGATTAGGCATATGTATACTTAAGATAGATGTATGATTCCAAACATTCAAATGTATATTAAAAGATGATCACATGTTAGATGCAATATTTCTAGTTATGTTTATTCATATAACTATATGCATATGGAAAAATTTATCTGTGTTGTAAATTTATGATTTAATATCTACTTAATGAATCTGGAATACTTATTTTGGAAAAAAATGTTTTTAAACTATGATGTGGCTTTTTTAAGTATGTATAAAATTTTCATTCTTATCTAACCATTCGTTCCCCCCTCAGGACTTTGAACTCCCAAGCTAGATTATGATAGTAGCATTGCACGACTTTTAATATTTCAAATCAAAATTGCTCAGTGCTTGCCAATGATGATCATTTGTACTCTTTTAAATATCAATGTATGATGCTCATCTCCTCGTTGAGCTCATCTCATATTTCATCAAGAAAATGAACAAACTAATCGTTCACCCTCATCAAATTTTTAGATTTTTCTTGTCAATTATTACTTGATGATATGTAATGATTGATGTTTGTGTCTATTAATTGCTATTATTGAACTCCCATTTTCTTAATCCCATGATCTCACCTCTCATAGGAGAATATTAACTTTAACACCTACTATCTTTTGGATGCCTGACATTCCTCTAAACACTCACTCGATACTTGTTAACAATTAGAGTGAAACATAGGTAATGAACAATATTAGACTATATTATGATTTAATACCATATAAACATGCATTATGATGAGAGAGGGGAGAGTCAAGGGGTGATTGAAAAACCTAGGTTAAGTGATACTCATAAGGCTAAAGAGAAGAAGATACAACTAGAGCCAATCATGAAAGAAAAAAACACACTAGAGTATCTAAAATCGATTGAAAGCCTTCCACAATGTTTAAAACAATAAATTCAATAACTTATGCTTAATATTTTGAACTTTAACCTTTCCCACATAATGTTTGGTTGGTTAAGTGTACGAAAAAGCCTTACGAAATGTAAAGTGGTATATACTTGCATAGTATTTTTAAACGTTCTATTCATATGTTTGATGTACCATTTAATTCTCTAAGTAATATTAAATATGCCATCTTACTTATTTTTATTGTATATTTGTTGTTAATGATGCTAGTTCATTTCACAATTTTTTTTTTCAAGTTTTTCATTATATTATCGGAGAAATTATTCTGTGCGGACGCCAAACAAAATTCTACGTCTGGATGCCGCAGTACCGAGCGGTATCAAGCCGCGGTATTGAGCAGTACCGAGCCGCGCTACAATAAAAATGTGACATGACACATTCTGATTTATCTCCGGACGACGTTCAACATCCGCACAAAATAAATTTTCTTATTATATTCGAGGATTTTAGATGCACATATCGTTAATCCTATCGATGGCCTACCAGTGAGATCTCATCCTTGCATTCGCCATAAGATCCAATGATGTCTTTTATTGTGACATCCCATCATTTTGAATGTCCTTCATGGTGAGATTTTATCATGATAAGAGAGGGGTCAATTGAGTGATATCTTAAATAAATATTAATTTAGATATTAAATATGTAATATAAGATAGTAGTGAGTGTTATTGTCTATGTAAATCCCCAAATATAAGATATTGTGGTCTGCGGACTGCGAGTTCAGAACCACTCGACTCGAGCTAAAGAATCGGACGTTGAAGCCTTCAAGCCACCTTACATGGCCGGGCCTGCAGCCGGCGGCCGGTCGTCGTCGTCGTCGTCGATGGCCGTCCTACGTCAATCCATGTCATCCTTCTTCTCTTCACTCCCCGTTCTTCTCTTGGTATCGCTTCTCCTCTTTTCCCTACGCTCCGCTCTTCTCGCCGGAACCCTTCGCCTCTCCTCCCTCCCTGATACCGATCCCCTACTCCGATCACTCCTTTCCCGTCTCTCTCCCCCCTCTTCATCTTCGTCTTCGCCCACCTCATCCTCCTCTAAAACCCCTCGTTTGTTCCACCTCTCTCCTGCCGTGCCCCTTGCTGACGACTTTTTCTCATCTTCGCCGTCACTCAGCCGCCGTTCCTCACCCAACTCATCCTTTTCCTCCCCGATCTATATCTTCCTCTCCTTAAATTCTAGTGCTTTGGCTAGGGTTGGGATTCGCCCTAAGTACACCCCTGACCCACCCTCCCGCATCCTCTTCTCCCTCTCAGATTCCGAGAACGCCTCCCAAGAAGAGGCCGATCGGGCTGCAAAAGGCTTCTCATTAGGAAAGGACGGACTCCAGCTTGTCCATCTCCTCTCCCTTCTCTCCTCCGCCCACGCGGTCGCTATCCTGGGATTTATCCTCTGCTATGCCACTGCTTTTGGTGTTGTTTTCTATTGCGTTGCCTGCAACATGCTCTCCCGACCCGTACCGTCTCTCACCCAGGCCCTTCGGTATGGCGCAAGATTAGGAGTCCGGCGCCTCGTCGGGTTCGTATTCTTGAAGTGGGCCATCAGGGACGCGCTGGTTCAGCTCCTCTGCATCTGGTTCTTTGCCAACGTCGAGGACCAGAACAAGCTATTCAAGCTCTTCATCAAGGTCAAGCTCATGCCCTTCTCCTTAACCGTGTTGTCCGGGAATGAAGATACTGAGCTGCCTGGGTTTCTGTTTGTTTGGGGGCTATTGGACTTGGCGGTGTCCATGATTCTCGTTTTGGTTCCTTGGATTGTTGTTGTGGATGATATTAGAAGGACAGGGCAAGAAGTGGTGAAAGAAGGGGTCTTTCTGGTGACGTTAGTGACTAGACAGTCTATGTGGATGAAATGCTTAGAGATAGCCTTGAGCGGAAGGCTGGGAAGGTTGCTTCTTTCTGCATTTGCTGGAAGAAGATTTGCTATGTGGGCTCAGGCAATGCTAGAGGTTTATTTCATGGTGGTCTGGTTGGTTGTGTACTTGGAGGCACGAAGAAAGGACTGCGAATTAGGGGGTAGGAGATTTGGAAGGGAAGAGCTGGAGCGGTGTATTGACAGGCTCTGATGACGGTGCTGATGGCGAGAGAGGGTTTTCTGATTGTAGTTAGTATCATGCAATTTGCAGAGGTATTAATTAAATACCATTTTGATTACTTACTTACAACTAGTCTTGTTTTACCTTGCCGTATTGCTTGTTTCTTTATTGGGGGAGTCATGAATTTGTATGTACAGTTTCACAACTAATAGATTCCATGTAGATTTTGAAAGTGTTTGGATGTTTTATGGTTATATGTGATCCACGCATCATGTAAATAAAATGAATGTCGTTGTTTCTCACATATTATCAATTTCAATATTTTATTTTATGTAGATTTTCATGGTTTATAATTACTTATGATCCCATTTGGTGCACAAAGCATGCCATTAAGTGGTTGTTCTTTTAATAATTATATTCTGCTATCTTCACAATTCCTTTTATTTTTAGATGACAATCTATATGCAACTGAAATTTTGATGATACAAATTTTTTACTGCCAAAACTGAACCTCTCATGGTAGTGCTTTTCCCTTCCTGGTTCCTAGCATAGTTGTTGTCATGGATTTGTCTCCATTTGTGAAGGTGTTCTACACCAAGAAATGACTTTTCTTGTCAACCTTCTTTTAAGATGTGAGAATACATGAATTTGTTGAGCTCTTTATGACGATGTGTTTCAACTTGGTAAGTTTCAATGTTCGTTGTTGTATATTTTAATTGGAAAGTTGGTATGTTACTTATGTTCTCATTGCATTGATATTTCCCAATCAACACAGTCGTTTACATTTTGAAGTCCTGTATGAAAAAAATGGAGGGATGTGTTAGATAGTCGTCAACTAGCATAAAATTTGTCGAATAATCATGACGTGAATCCTTTAATACATTGTGTTAATGCTAAAGTGTTTCCTGGAAACGATGCGCTGTGTGACCTGAATACAACAAAAAGTGTGCAAGGGTTGCTACACCGGGGCTTGGGTGTCATGTTAAATAGGCAATAGTCCCCACATCATGGACGGATGTAGGAAAATAAGCAAGTCCATGAAACTAAAATTAGGATATGAACTTTGATTTTTTTACAACAAATTAATGGATTTGATAGATTTTATGATTCATAGAAAGATAAATATTCAATGTATTCAGAAAATTAAATGGATTGGAGAGAAGGCTAAAGAGATTGATAATTTAAGATTTAAATTATGGTATTTTGGTAGGAGTCGTATTAGAAATGGCGGTGTGATTAAAGATAGGAATTTGAAGGATATTGTTGAAAAAATTTGTAGAATTGAAGATTAAATTATACTTTTAAAGATTGTTGTTGATATTATGATTATTAATATTATAAGTGCTTATGTTCCTCAAGTTGACTTAGAAGAATTAATGTAATATTGATGAAAGAGTTCTTATTGGAGGAAATTTAAATGAACGTGTTGGTAGAGAGATAGATGATTTTAAAAACATTCATGGTGACTATGAGTTTGGAGTGACTAATGAAGGTGGTAAGACTACATTAGATTTTTATATATATTATGATTTTGTAATTGCTAATGCTTTATTTAAGAAAAGAGATGAATATCTAATCACTTATAAGAATGTATATAGTAAAACTCAGAATAATTATTTTCTTATAAGAAAAATAGATATTTTAGATTGCAAAGATTGTAAAGTTATTTTGAGTGAAGGTTTATGTACTCAACATCGCTTATTAGTTTTGAACGTTAAGATGAAGATGCAAAATATGAAAAATAAAGTAAAACGTTGTTCTAGAATTAAATGGAGGCATTTAAAGAATAATAACAAAAATATTTTTGAGAGTAAGTTTCTAGATCTTAAGATTTTATCTGTATGAGGAAACTAATGTTATATGTGAAAAAATAGTTTAGTAATATTAAATTTGTTACAAAAGATGTGCTTAGAGTGTAAAAGTGAAAAGCTCTTAATAATAAAAATAGTTGTTGGTGGATTCCAAATGTGCAAGAAAATAAAAAAAACATAAGAAGATTTATTATAAAAAGTGGTTTTGATGTAAAAATTATGATAATTACGAGAAATATAAAGATACCCTTAAAGAGTCTAAGAAAACAGTATGCGATGTAAAGATTTTAGCTTTAATAATTTATATAATAGATTAGATACTAAAGAGGATGAAATATATATGTATAATTAGTCAAACAAAGAGATAAGAATAGTAAATATTTATTTTAAGTAAAGTGTATCAAGGATGAGAATAAAAAAAATGCTTTTATTAGAAGAGTATATTTAACAAAAAGTGGATGAGATATTTTATTAAACTTTTCAATGAAGACTGTGAGAATACGATTGACTTTAGTGACCTTAGCATCCTAAAAGAAAATAAATATTTTTGTTTTTATCGGCGTATTAGTTAAATCAAAGTTAGAGAAATTTTAAAGAAAATGAAGTGTGAAAAAGCTGTTGGACCTGATGATATTCCAATAGAGGTGTGGAAATGCTTAGGTGATGAAGGAATTTTCTGGCTTACTAAACTTTTTAATATTATTTTGAAGACTAAAAAGATGCCAGATGAGTGAAGAATGAGTGTGTTGGTTTCTATTTTTAAGAATAAATGTGATGCACAAGTTTGTGTGAATTATAGAGGAATTAAGTTAATGTATCATACTTTTAAAACTGTGAGAGTGAGGTATGGAGCATAGGTTATGACATGATAGTAATGTTTCTCAAAATCAATTTGGACTCATGCCGGGTAGATCTACTATAGAAGCTATACATTTATTGAGAGGTTTGCTGGAGTAGTATAGAGAGAATAAGGATGATCTTCATATGAAATTTATTGATTTAGAGAAAACATATGATAAAGTTGCAAGGAAAGTGCTATGGAGAGTTCTAGAAAAGAAAGATGTTAATAATGCTTATATTCAAGTCATTAAGGATATGTATGCAGGAGCTATTATTTGTGTTCAAACGCAAAGTGGTTTGACCAAGTATTTTTTTTGATATTTTTATTGGATTACATCAAGGATCAGCCTTAAGTCCATATCTTTTTTGCTTTAGTCATGGATGTTCTCACTAGACATTTGTAAGAGGTTGTGCCTTGGTGTATGCTTTTTGCTGATGATATCTTCTTATTGATAAAACTAGAGAGAGAGTTGAAGGTAAATTTGAATTATGGAGGTCTACCTTAGACTTTAAATATTTTTGTTTGAGTAGATCTTAAATTGAATATATGGAGTGCAATTTTAGTAGTAATAGATCTAGTGGGAGATTATGACTTTGCGCAATGAAGTTATTAATAAGAGTACATTGATAGGAAACAAGTGCATGAACCAAGAAAACTTTGGTTGAAATTTAGAATTTTTGCAAGATTCAAGCAGATTTTGAGATAAATTATTTGTCAAAACACTAGGGAAATTTGATAATAGATGAAAAGTAGAAGAAAATAAGCAAGATATAATGGATATTCAATTCAAGAGGAGGATCCGTCTCTCTCAATCTCCAGTCGGCAGCTAGAGCAATCTCCAGTCGGCAGCTAGAGCAATCTCCAGTCGGCAGCTAGAGCTCAAAATACCTAAGAGAAAACTCAAAAACAACAAAACATCACTTATCCCTAACCCTAACCTTTGCCATTTGATTTAAAGAATACAAATAAAAGCATAATTACTAAACAACTTTTTCCATACTAATTTCCCTCATAAACTGGCCCCTCCAATTTGAAATTTTCATCAAGGCATGGGCCCCACAAGGGGGCCGATAGCTTCTGTAGCCCACCTGGAATAAATCAGGAGCCGACCCTGATTTTGGGCTGGCTGGACCGACCCATCTTGGACCAGTCTATCATACACGTTTTTTATACCTTGGGTATATTGTTCAGAGTGATGATGAAATAAACGGGGATATTATTAGCATAATTCAAGTTGGATGGTTAAAGTGGAGGAATGAATTGGGCTTGTTGTGTGATAGAAAAGTCCCTCTCAAACTTAGAAAAAAATTTGTTAGACCGATCCATTGGATCGGTCTAGCCGGTCCATATGGAACCGGCTCACAGAGACATGAGGCAGAACCTGTCCGCCTTCGGTACGCGGGATCCAACCGCCCGCTTGCTACAGAACCGTTTAGGAAGGATTTTGAAGGAAGTTTATGAGGGAAATTGAATGTAGGGATTGTTTAGGGATTTCCTTTTGACTTGTATGCATTAAATAGTTTGTTTTTCTAGGGTTACGATATCTTGAATTTGGCTGAAATTTGAGATTTCTTTGATTTCTTTTGGGCTTTAGTGGCATCTAGAGATTGGGAGAGAACGATCAATCGGCAACTCCCGTAGCGAGAGGGCCAGAAGGATATAATATAAATTCTAAAATCTGTAAGGATGAAGAGGAGGTAGAGATTGTAGTGGGAGAAAGGAGAAGACCCCATATGGAGCCTTTCTAGAGGGGGGGATAGAGGAGATAGGTTTGGGGAAAGGCATGGTTATGGAGTGCAGGAGAAACGGGCACTGATTGGGAATGTAGGGAAGGAAATTATGGCCGCGAGGGGCTGATTTTGAAGGGAGGAGAGGGGAATTAGAAGGAGGTTATGGGTATGAAAGGGGAAGGGAAGATCGGGAGACTTGGGGGGGGGGTCGAACACTTGGGAAAGGGAAAACTATGGAGGAATGAGGGGAAACGGGGGAGATTAGAAGGTGAGGAAGTTAAAGATGCCTATCTTTGAGGGGGATGATGCGTATGGGTGGATCTATAATGTGGAGAGGTACTTTGCCGTTAATGGGCTAATGGAAGAGGAGAAACTGACATCAGCAGGCCTATGTTTGGAGGGGAATGCACTTGCATGGTACCAGTGGAGAGACCAGAGGAGATCTATCAGGAATTGGAGGGAATTCAAGGACTGCATAATAGAACGTTTCCAAACTGACTTGGGAGGGAATTTCTATGAGTAGTTCTTTGCTCTGGCGCAGGAGGGATTAGTAGCAGATTACCATGAGCAGTTTGAGCACCTAGCCAGTAGGGTGGAGTGATTATCATATACGGTATTGGAGGGGAACTTCATGAAGGGGTTGAAGGTAGAGATCAAAATAGCAGTGAAAGTTCTGATGTCTCGTGACTTGGGGGAGGCCATGAAGTTGGCACAACGGGTGGAAAATCAGAAGAATTTAGAGAAGGGAGCCAGGAGCAGCATCTCAGGAGGTTATTATAGAATGACGACCACTCTTCTAGCACCCAAAGGGCCTGCATTAGGCAACATTAATGAGACCACTATGGAGAAGCCAGTAAGAGGGAGTGGGGAAAATTTCAAGAGGCTGATAGAGAAGGAGATATAGGAGAAGAGGACAAAAGGGTTATGTTTCCGGTGTGATGAGAAATATACTTCAGGGCAAAGGTGTAGGGATCGAATTCTTCAGGTTCTCACCATCTGTGATGACGAGAAATTGAGGGAGGTGAGAGAGAGATAGATGACAAGTTGTATCTGGATGTGGCGGAGGTCTCCCTAAATTCAGTAGTAGGATTCACTTCGAATCATACGATGAAGGTGAAGGGTGAAATAACATGCATGGAGGTGGTAGCAATGTTTAAAATTGCGTATTCGGGTATTGAGGCGTTTTTCATTCGTGAGGCGAGACGTAAGCCTCAAGGCGTTTTGAGGCGTAAGCCTCAAAATCAAAAGATTGCGTAAACATAAAATGATAAATTTTTTATATACTAATGAGTGAATAATATAAAACATAAAAAAGCATAAGATATTAATTGAAATCAAAATATCCCAATAATAAGATAACATGAAATATAGTTCAACTCAAAATTCTATCTTTCCCAAATCCTAGTATTCTTTTCATTAACATATAATTCCAATTTCCAAAAATAAGTAGCAATGACATATCACATAAGAACTCATAAGTCATCAGCACTGTCATCACTAAGGGGTTCTTCATTTGAATCATCATTATGATGAACTACTCTCTTCCCTTCATCCTCTCCTATAGAGTCCAATGTCAGGCATTTACTTCAAGATTTACGTAAGTTTTAATATATATAGCATGAGGCGTAAGCCTCATGCCAGTGAGGCGAGGCGGGCCTCAACCAAGTTGAGGTGCAAGCCTCATAAAGACAACTCGAGGCGTAAGCATCGAGGCGTTTTTTACTGGAATTGCGCAAAGGCGGGCCTCAAGGTGAGCCTCATATTGCGCAATTTTAAACCATGGGTGATAGTATTGATTGATAGTGGGGCTACTCATAATTTCATTTTTACTCAGGCCATCAATCAACTGGGAGTGAAATTAGTGAACATGATGGTGAGACTTGCAGTGCTTTATGGTGCAGAATGTTGGTCATTAAAAGAGAAACATAATATTTAGTGAAAAGGTTGGAGTAGCTCTCCTCTAGTGGAAGATAAGACCTAAAAAGACTTGGTTAAAGAATATTAGAAATGACATTTCTTTATTAGATTTAAATGAGAATTTGACTCTTAACATGACACAATGGAGAAAAAAGATTTAAATGGTTGACCCCATGTAGTGGGATAAAGGCTTGATATTGTTGTTGTTGTTGTAGTATTGATATTACCCAACCATTTTAGAATGGAAGAGATCATAAATATATTAAGTATTTTTCGTTAAATGTGCTCTTACTTAGCTGTTCTTGTTTTGACATGAACTAACTTAATAATGTTGACCTAAAACCTCCAACCAGACTCAACCACCGACTCAATACCCATGATCGATCCCCACGACTCAATGGCTCCCACGTTCGCCACAAATCGCTGCCCACGTCCTCCCTTATACACTCAAAATAGAAGCCCTCTCGCATTGGCACACTCTCAGAGCTGAAGAGGATGATTTTTGACTTACCTTTACTCCTGCCTGTGCTCCAACATTCGACACTAAGCAGCACTTTCCTTCTCTGCCTTCGACAATTGCAAGAAGAGCCGAAGCCTCATCTGATTTCCCTAATCCGTCGAGTAAGCCGACCCTCAACCATCCGCCAACTCTCCTTATCCCGCCTAACTCCTCTGCTCCCATCGAACTAGACCTGCCGTCGTGCCTAGCCTCGCCAACCCGACTCTGACCTCCCTGTCTGCCTCCGGCATGACCAGCCTCCGGCCCGACCTAGCCGCCGATGCCTGCACCCGACGCTTGCCTTTGACGTGTGACCGAGCTCTTCGATCCATGCCCGATTGGGCTTCTCTCTGTCTCCCCCCTTCTGTCTCTTTATAATATATATATATATATATATATATATATATATATATATATATATATATATATATATATTAAAATGATTATATATATAATAAAATAAAAAAAAGGGAGAAGATATTTTCAAACAGGTACCATAGCACGGGAAATTTGAAGTCCCGGTGTTGATTTGATCCCCCAAAGCCCTCGGTTGTCGATATGATCTGACCGAGTGGATCGAAGAGTATATTGGGATTGTTTGCTCTCCCGAACTCATCGCCGTCGATTTGATCTGGCTCAGTCGAGCCAAAAGGGTAAGTGTTCTCCCCAACCTCCCCGTGAGGGGAGGGGGTGTCGAAGGCTGTCAGATTTTCGAGATGATTAAAATATCTTTTAAAATTAAATTAAGTCACGTAATCCACAAGTTGCGCGCAACAAGGATCATTGAAGACTATTAACATGATCAATTCGCTCTTCCACACTCCTCGTTGTTGATTTGATCCGGCTGAGTCGAGCCAAAGGGCGTGCCCTCCTCTACCTCCCTTCATGGGGCGGGGACGTCGGGATGTTGCCGAAATTTAAAAAAAAATTAAGAAACTCCCATGAATGTCAAACAAAATTTTATCATTTCAAATAATTAAGTAAAATTTAATTAATTTAAAATTAATTAAATCATATAATCCATGTGGAGGGAGGTTCGATTTTGCAAATCATAAATCCACTTATATCAAACTCACGAAATTGTGAAAATTTGAACATCTTCAATAGAGAAGAAGAATTCAGCAATCATTCTCTCTCTTTTGTTGAAATTGATGGCACGAATGACTTTGAGTATGTAGAGCCTGCCAATGACTTTGCATCAAAGATTGAGGATAGCTGGGATGAACGTTTGAAGCATGAAATTAGCTTGATTTCATCTCAGTTGGATAAAAGACTCTCATGTAAGTTGAAGAAAGTTCTTCCAAAGCGTTAAAGATATTATAAGGTCTCATCAATTTGTAACAGATGATAATGATGAAGGGCAAGCAGCAAAAGGAACCACCTTATGGAGACTTTATGGGAATTACTTGTAAAGGGCTGTCCTGGGCTGAAAATTTACCTCATCAAGTTGAGGAGTTATGTACGGAGAATGACTTTGCTAAGAATCCTTCCAGATGTGTTGATGCTTTTGGTGAACACCTTAAGAAGATACTTGATAATTTGATACATGATATGGAGAATGAAATCGATGACGAGCTTGATGTAGCACTCTTCTCAGATATATCTTTGGGGCTGATGGGATTGCTTTAAATGAAGAACTCTCACCTTGTGAGGATATGAAGTAACTATTTTTGTGGAAGATATATCTTTGAAGCGTGAGAATGTGATGGACATTATGAAAAATAATGCCATTATTGTGCACTTGGATAGCAGTCAAGTGGAGAAGTCCTTTTATTCTTGGGATGAAGATGTCACCGAAGTTTCCAATATTTCAAAATTAGATCTTAAAGAGAATGTTGCTGATAAAAACTGTAATTGCGATGAGCAGAATCTAAATGTTTATTTTGTTGAAGATCCGAACCAAGCTACATTTTCTAATAAACATAAGTTATTAAGCGAGAAAGATACTCCTGATAAGTTCAAGGGAACACTGACAGCTGAAGGTGAAGGGTTAAATTGCTCAGTTTCTAGAGGAAAAAGTTCTGAAAGCTTTTATGATGAATTTATTGCTTATCAGATGGAGTCTGTATCATCATCTAGTCAATCTTTATCATCTATCTCGGATGAAAGTATTTTAACTATTTCGCAGTCTTCATTTCAGCTGGTTTTTATTGACCCCAAACATCAGGAAAAATTGTTTAGTTTGGAAACTTGTGAAGTGGGCTTTCACCGTAAAAAGGGCCTGAAAAATTAAAAACCTGTGTGACATCACAAAATTATGAAAATACTAAAGAGAATGCTAAGTTCAAGGTTTTCAAGGTTAGGCTGTCAAGTGATAGCAAGCTGGAGAAGTATCATGATGATTTGCCTTCACAGGCATTATTGGGCCCTGATTGGGAACTCTTGTAAAGGAGCTGATTGAAATAATGTTACCAGCAAAGATGATACTTGTTCTAATTGAGTTTGCCTATTTTAAGTCATAAAATATAACGTTAAAATAAAATTTGCTGCATTTGCTGTTTTTCATATCAAAACAAATATTTGTCCATATTTTAGGCGTTCCCTCATGGTGGTTAGAGCTTAAAGCTATTTCCTTCGATCCAAAGGCAAAATACAACACATTACAATTCACTTGTAAATAGGAGTAAAGAATTTTAGTGCCCACTATGATTATGCTACAGGAATGGACGAGTACAAAATAAATCAGCCTCTCTAGGGATAGGGATAGTATCGGGGAACTAATGCAGTATGTAATTCATCTGTGAGCAGGAGTAGGGGATTCGTAGTGCACACAATTAGCCTGCAACAAGAAATAGAAAATTCATGTCAAATGGTGTAACTCACAAGACAGAATACAATTTCTTAGTGCCTATTGAATAAATATTTCCCAAAAGCCACTGGATTCGCAAAATTTATACAAGCAGACAGAAGGATATATCGTTATGATAACTCTAATCTATATGTTAAAACACAACCCTGCATGTGCTCCAATAAATGTGTTAAAGTTACATACACTAATGTCTGAGAATGCTGCGCGGGATCAAGTGCTCACTAATATAACATATTATTTTCAAATTAAACATAATCTCGCATGTGCTCTGACAAATGCGTTAAATTTCTAAACGCCAATGTTTGACAATGCTACGTGGGTTAAATATTCAAGCTTCATCCTCCTCCTTGAAAGGACTAGAGTCGACTTGACTTGAATTATAAAATGTCCTCCAAATTCCCACTAAAATATAAGTGATTTTAATATCACCCTGATGATGACCGCGTTGACGGGAAATCCCAATCCCGGGGGGGGGGGGGGGATCTCAAATTCAATAGAAGTCTAAAACCCAAAATGAAATCTATCGTCTAAAAACTAAAACTCATCCACATCCAGCAACCGTTTGTCAAGGTTGATAAATTTGAAATAACTTTAGCTCACAAAGAATGAATGTTGTGTCTGGTGTATCACTAAGATTTGTCCTTAAATAGTCTTTTGCCATTAGGGACGTGGCACACCCCCTCTGATTGAGTGATTTTGCCGCAAAATGACACCATTATATTACGATCACGGGCTTGCCAAATCCCGTATGTTCCCTAACTGCTTCAAATCATTGAGTAATGAATAATAGGGTATATTCGATAGGCATAAAACTCTCTGTCCGCTAAGGTGGATTCAGATCTATCCCCTTAGAAAAACACCAACTCAGGTTTACAAGGTATTCTTGCACGAAGCAACCCACGGTTGCCGATAAGGTGCCTTTTGTCAGGTTGGGTCGACCACCTCCTCTGACTAAGTAGACTAGGGAACATGATAGCCCGGGACGATGGAACCATGGGATCTTGATCGAGCTCGTCTTCATTCCCCCCATCACTAGTTTTAAGTTTATGGTGATAGATTTTAAATCTCAAACTCGAAAGTTCATATCAAAAATTCAAACCCTTAAACTGTTGTTATTATACACTGGATTTATAACCTATACGATATCTTTAACAAATAGTCTTAATTGAAAGTTCTCTCTCATTACCAAGAGGGGTAATTAACTATAGGGGCTTGTGCCTATAGGAAACTAGAACTCAGATCATAAAGTCCTCACAAAATGAGGGCGAAATCTCTTGGCAGTGTCTTATTTAAAACCCAATCCGCTTTCTAAAAATTCACCCGGAACCTAAACCCGTTAAAACTCTTCTCTGTCATCACACAAACAAAATAAGAAAAAGAGACTGCCGCCCGCAAGAGGAATTTTCGGAGCCCAATGATAATTTAACCATTTAAGGTTTAATCAAACCTTAAATGGACTGAGTTTTCGACTCATTTTCCTGATCAAATGTTGTTTGGTTTAAACGAAGGTCAATCTAATTAGTTGCCCTCATCTCAATTACACATACACACAACACTGATATAAACCAAGAATCGAACTAACATGTTCGCACATCAACATTTCCTCAAGTACTCGAACAATTTTGTTCTTGGAGATGTTGTGATCTGAACAATAGTTAACTGCTTCTTCCGATCTTCTGGCATTGAGCTTGAGATTGAGCGGTAGTGAAGTTTTTTTCCCCCTTTTTAGGAACAAATACTGAGATTTAGTGGAACAATATGAAATTTGACATTTGATTGCAAAGCTATGACTTCGGATCTATGTGTGTGTGTATTCTTGGTTGGTGGGTGGGGTGTGTTGGGAGTGAATTTGATAATGATCCAGCAATATGATCTCTACACTTTCCTTTGTCTTCTTAGTTATGTTATCTTATTGAGACTTTGAAATTAGTTTCTCTTTATGATTGTTTGTATTTACTATCCAATCTTTTAAGGGTTTATGATATCTTTATTACCTGTTTTCTACATTTAGAAATAAGGCGGATGCAATGAGAATTAAAGATGCTTGGATTGTTATCGGTGTTAATGAAGTTTTCCTGCAATTTTACATTTGTTTCCTCTTGCTGTATGCTTAAAGGCTCCTATCCTTTTTTATGGGAAGCCTTAGAGCTTGTTATGAGGATTTTATCGTTTTACTCTATTACTTTTGCCTCACAGCTTTTCAGAAGGTGATATACCTATAGGCTACATGGGACATAATGAAGAGATTATAAACTCCAAGTCAATATAAATATAGCAGTTTTGCATTTATGAGAAGTTGTTTCATTTATATGAATAATGGTAAGCAAAAATATATAAATATAAGCATAAACAAAAAAGTTTTATTGTATCAAGATTGCTGTTGACAATATTTTACGAAGGAAAACAAAAGCATCAATTAATGTGAAGTAAAAAAAGATAACTAACTACATATGTAATAATAATTCAAAATTCAAAGGAAGTCTAAACTCTAAACAATGAACTACAACTTAAACTCAAATACTAAATTAGTAAATTAATTAATGTTGAATGATCTGTTCTTGCAATGAAGATCCACCAAGTAAACCAATAGAATTTGTTAAAAACAATGCTTACGACAAATGCGTTTGACATGAAAACTTAATAGAAAATTCTATTTATTATAACATAAACAGTAACATATGGAGCTAGATTTTGAGCAATAAAAAAGGCACAATTTATATTGTAAGATTAGTTAATGAATATCATCAAGTTAGAATAATATTGCATGATTTGAATGATTAAAAGTTTCAATTGTGCTAGGATAATTTATTGTTGGTCATATTCATGATCATTTATATAAAAAAAATACTAAATGTATTTATATGTTAACTTATTAATGTGTATAGGAGTGTTAAAATGGGTTTTCGGTTTGGGTTTGGATCTAACCTGAAATTGACCCTCCTTCATTTGCTTCGACCCGAACCCTACCCGACTAGGCAAACGAGTCATAAATTCAGACCCGGACCTGACTCGTTGGGTTTTGAGGTCGACCTGACTCGATCCGTCGGATTTTCACGTTAACCCAACCCGCAAACCCGCGGATGCGAGTAGGCCAGCACGGTGCTAGTGTGAGTGCGGATCGTGGGTTTAGCTTGAGCGTAGGCTGCGGGGGTGAGGCAGGTGAGGGCGGGTGCAAGGCTGCTAACGTAGGTGCAAGGCTGCGAGTGCGAGCATTGGCAAGGTAGGCGAGCGCGGGACTGTCGGTGTAAGGTTGTGAGTTCGGGGGCAAGGAGGGCGAGTTCGGGGCAGGGGCGGGGTCCCAGTGCAGCACAAAATGGGGACCCGATTCAGTTTCGGGTTGATTTTGGGTTTTAGGGTTGAGCCGAACCCAACCTAAATTTGCAATTGGGTTAGGATTTAAAACCTGAACCCGAATCGTTTTCTAGACGGATTGACCCGACCCGGAATTTTTGGGTCGGGTTTGGATCATATTTTCGGGTGGTGTCAAATATTGACACAATATTGACACCATATTGACACCCCTAATGTGCAATCATTTCAAATATATTTGTATATTTTCGAAGATGATTCATTAGTCATTTATCATAATACTTTTATATCTATAGTTGGTTTACTAAGATACTCGAATTGGGAAGATTTTCATCAACTCATGGAAATCCAATAATTCCTAAAACAATCTTTATTTTGTGGACCTGTCAGACCAACTTGCCAGTCAAAAAGGCTTCTTTAGGGCTTTGCAGATCTATACCCTATTGCAAACAAACATACACATTTTATATATATCTTGAGCAAGTGTATAAGAAACATTTAATAACCAATATGATAAAAGTTAACTTTATAATAAAACATGATCTATATGAAGAAGATTTATTAAATTCATCTATTGCATGAGAACAAATTTTGCTATCATATGGAACATTTCAAGATTAAAATTTATGTTTTAATTAACATGATAGAACTATCTAAACATTAAATAACAGCATAATATAAATATCAAAATTTTGCTTTTGTCCTTAGCCCTAATTTGTTCCAGAATTGAGATTTGCTTCCATTTCCGCTCTCCTAGACTGGCAACATCTTCTCCGAATTCATTTCTACTCTTCTCGAGCTTCCTCCTCATTCCTTCGACCTCATGGATCTAAGGAATCCTTGTTGTCACCTGACCAATTCATCTGAGCTATCCAACTGTATAAGAAAATATGTATAAGCTGTCTTATTCATTCAATACACCAGTTGAATAGAAGGAGCTATCTTAAGCGGTTGCATTTGATTTGCATGCTTGAATGAAAGAGAAGAAAATTGAGCCATTTATTTGGCTCCAGACTTGAGCAAGGAGATCCCATGTTCAAAATTTGGGATGAACAAAACTCTTTAGTGATGTCGTAAGTATAAAATCTATGGTTCCAGAGATAAATGATATCATGTTCTTACAATGTTCTTACAATGATAAAGAAATATATTCTAAAGTTCACGATGCATCACAAATCTATTAAGTCAAGACCAAATTCTCATCCACATAATAAGGTGGACAATTTATCATTGAATATTCCAACCTGTTACAAAGCCTATGGCTAAAGATGGATTATTAATTATCAATTCATCCAAATGGAATAAAGTAAAGATGCCTCATTCCTTAAAAGCTTTGTTAACAAAGATCATTATATTAATGCTGCGCGGGTTCTAATTCTTGGAAAGTAGGATTTACCATTGCTAAATAAAGTCATTACCATTATATGAACCAAAGAAGGAAGAAGGTGAGTCATAATCACCAATAACCAAAAAAAAAAAAAAAAATCACCAATAACCTTGCAAAAAGGGTTCAGCCATAGTATCAAAGGTTACTTGAACTCAAAACCCTCCTACTAAGAATTATGAGCAATGGAACCTAACAAAAATGGTAATAAAGATGCTCTATAGTGCACATATTGCAAAAATACTCAACATGAACAAAAATTGGACAATACAAGGGGGATCGATAAAAGAAGAGAGACATGCATATATAACACTTGATCATAGACCAACTATTTATTAGAATTTTTGGGTTCATAAATCCTATGCAAGTCTTAATCATATTCTTTACTTCAACACACCAAATAACCGTGTTTCTCAAATATTTGATTGTGTTGCCTTTCTCTATATACATTCTCAAGCAGAAGGAAAGTTTGATCCTCGGTCTATGAGAAAGGTTTGTGTCACTTAATGTCACATTCAATGGAGAATAATACTACTTATTTTCTCTTGGATTATTTTTCAAGAAAATCTGTGTTAGAATAAACTCCTTTTTTTCAAATTGAGCTTATACTTGAAATCTACTCAACCATTTTAGGTTTACTCAAGAAGAAATACATTAATTCCCCCGTCTATGCAAGTATAATTAATTGAGTCAATTGTTGTCACTAATTCCATACAATTGAGAAGTCTCTTGATAATGGAGGTATGGGAAACTCAACTGAACACCCTCTATGTTTATTTTTATTATACACAAAATGTTCTCATAATTACCAAATCTTTTTTTACGAGCTTGCGTACTATTTCTATCACTAAAGTAGTCTCTAAGACATTAACAAATGAGAATTGGAATTATGTTATGAAGGATGAAATGCGACCTCATAGAAAAAATAAAATATGAGAATAAGTAAATTATCACAAGAAAAAACCTAGTGGGATGTAGATGAGTCTTTACTATAAAATACAACTCAGATGGATTGGTTGTCAAAAGTTACACTCAAATATGTAAGATTTGATTGCCTTGAAACCTTTGCTCCAATTTTTTAAAATTAATGATGTTTGATTTATTTTATCATTAGCAGTTAATTGGGCTGAAAAAATATATAACAAACTGAAGTTAATGATATCTGCTTGCATGTTAACCTTTTGGAGAAAGTGTATATGGAGATACCGCCAATATTAGTTCAAAAACATAATAAAATGTGTGCGAGCTAAACAAGATATTACATGGGTTGAAATAATCTTGAATGGCTTAGTTTGGAATGTTCACCAAAGTAATTCTTGACATTATTTGGAAGGTTTGCCAATGTAATTGTCAATATCGGATACAAATAAAGTCAATGAGATTATACATTATTTTTAAAAGCATGACTTTAAGGAGAGTTGACACTGCTAGTTTAGGTTGACGACATTATCATGACAAGTGATGTGTCATTGGAATGAAGAATTTAAAGGAAAGATTATTCAAAGAAATTGAAGTAAATGAATTATGAAGCTATAGTATTAGAAGTGACGCCTTTTTATTAGATTTAAATGAGAATTTGACTCTTAATATGACACAATAAAGAAAAAAAATGATTCATATAGCCAATCCCATATAGTGGGATAAAAGCTTGGTGTTGTTTTTGTAGAATTTCATTTGCATTGAGGTTACATAACAAGTTTGTTGAAAGAATACATGTAAGTTGAGATGCAAGTCCATTGTTTGCCCAATGAAATTCAATCATAAAATTGGAGTTACTTTAGAAGATACAACCACTGATAAAAACTTCCTATCAATGGAGAAATTATTAAGTGCGGAGTCCAGATACATCCGGACTCTAATAAAAATGCGACACATGCCCTTATACATATTGTGTATATATACACATTATGCATAAATTATAAAATTATGTACATAGTGTGTACAAACTTATATATATAATATACACATTATGTACACAATTGTACAAATTTGTACACATTGTGTACAAAGACACGTGTCACATTTTTATTGTTACGTCCGGATTCCGCATGTAATAATTTTTCCTTTCAATAACCCGTGGAAAAGTTTGTCCTACTTATCACATGCTAGACTTGATACTACCTTTGCTGTTAGTGTTGTGTTAATTTGTTTGCAATCCTAAAGAATCACTTCTTAGGACTATATATAAAATTCTAAGTATTTGAAGGGAATCATGGCCGAAGGAGTTTTATTAAAACAGGCAAGTATTTGACTCTTAAAGTATACACATATGTAGATTGTGTGGGTTCTGTGGTGGTGATTGCAGAGGTGAATGGTTTGGTTGGGGAGTTTGGGTGCTTGATCCCTTTTTTTTTTAATAATATTTAACTGGTCTGTAAGAACTTTGCTGCATCTGTATCGCATTGCTGGCCCCTCTTTATTGGGCTGATTGAAACTGTTATTGTTGTTACTAACATTTCAAGTGCCGTCACAGAAGAGATTAGGTCTGGACGGTTTTTTTGTTGCTTCTTTAAACAGAATGTTAGTAAAAAATTATAATTTTTTTACTAGAATTCCGTTTTAAAAAACAACAAAAAAAGCCGTCCAAAACAAAGCCAAGTTCTTATCTTGAGCAGAGTGATCAGCAAGCAGGTTGCACAAGTCTACTAGCTCCGTCTTTTTTCCCTCACGTCCTTGTTATTTCTGAATGCAACTTGTAGAAAAAATAAAAATGCAGAATAAATTCCTGTTCACCTAATGGCACAGCTTAAATATCTCCATTATTATCATAAGTACTATAGAATCATCCTGCTCCATTTTCCATGTTGTGGCATCAGAGAAAGTCATGAATCCTGATTGAAGAGCTTGTCCTGATGGTAGGTGCATTCACGTAACCCTATTTTATTTACAACTTATGTCATTTTTATTGGGACTTTGATGTAATTAGTTTTTTTATATTTATGATCTTTTGCCTTTCTAAGAACCTAGGTGTGTCAAATATTGACCTGACACGAAACTTGACCCGGACCCGACCCGAAAAATTCTAGGTTCAAGTCATCATGTTTGCCTGGCGGGTTTGGTTCAGGTTTCATTTTCCAACCCGTTTATAAATCGAATTAGGTTCGGGTTAATCCGGAAACCCAAAATTAGAGCGTTAGGTGTTCCAAGTTTGGTCCCAAGTTGCATCAGGTATCTCGTGGTCCCATCTCGGCCTCGCATCCCGCACGTTCGATCTAGCTTCGGCTTTGCGTCCCACACTCGTGAACCACCTCCATGTGCTCGCCTGCAATATTCCAGCTCGCGGCTCAACTGGTTGACCTCGTAGCCCCTTTGTTGAAATCTTTGATAGGAAGAGTCGGGTTGAGCGCCAATGCCATCAGAAATTCAAATCATATGGTGAATCCCTTGCTTGCAACGTCATTGCCAACGACGGACATCCGTTGTCATGGTTGTTAAAGTTGGTTCCAGCTCAGGCGTTTGCATCCGGGTTTGTGGGTTATATCAGGTCAACCCGGCAACTTTCGCGGGTTGGTCCGGGTTGGAATTCCTGACTTATTTGCAAAATTGGCTTGGGTTAGGATCAACCCGTTTGGACTCGGGTAAATTCGGATTGGACTCGAACATGACCCGTTAACCCGTTTTGACACTCCTATAAGAACCCTTATATCATTATTTGGTTTATCAAGGTGTATGGGGAGAGCTATAGTTGTGGATCGAGCTGGCTAAATTTATAACCAAAAGGTTACAATATTGAATTTAGTTCAACTTGTTGGAACGTATGAAGACCTAAAAATTGACTTAGTTGTTTCAGGAATTTATAAAGGAGAGTAGAGATGGGACGATAAGATTGACAGATATGATGAATTTGAAAGATTGCTCGATCAAAAGTGAATTGGCTAGAGGTTTTAATTAAGGCTTGCATAAATTAAAATTAAAAGGAAAATTCACCATTTATGTCTTAGCTCCTATGAGTTTTATTGATAAAATGGTTGTGTAATTCTTAAAAAGTTTAGGATTATTATGAAATTGTATGATTGCACTTCATTAATCAGCTCGGTTGATATTTTCCCACCATTGCCGATCAAAACAGTTCAGTGGACTTGGGTGTGTTAAATTTATCAATATTAAATCAGGCCCCTAAAATTAGTTTTTAGTATTTTCTAGAAGCTTCTAGGGGAATTGGTAAGACCCAAAGATGAATCTATCATCAAACATCAATTTCAATGAAGAAATGATGAGCGCACAAAATAAATATTTAAGTTTTAATTTATAATCAAGAAACAAACCCTAATTAACCAAATCCAAAAGGAAGTAAGCATTCTCTTCTTTGTTGGTTGCCTTCGGGTATTTTCTTTGCACGGTGTGGTGGTTTCTTGTGGGTTTTATGGGTTCTGTCTGGTCGGTACTTATTTCTACTGGTTGTAGTGGATTTTCGGTTTTGGCTATTGTTTGGTGGTTTTGGTTTGCTTCGGGCAATCTGGACAATGACGGGGCAGGCTCTTGCTCGCCACCTGGATGGCCTTGGCTTGCTGGCAATCTTGGTGGTTGATTCTCTCATTTTAGTTGGACATTGGTGGCCCTTCTTTGGGATGTGAGATGATGCTTGTTTCTCTTGAGGTTATCTTTGGAATGGTTTGTGGGCTGTTGCCTCCAATGGATGGTCTTGGTCGGGTGTCTGGGTGATGATTGCAGGATGGCTCCTGCCATTTTATGAGCCGTTAGGCTTCTAGGCCTTTTTGGGGTCATTTTTGCTGAATTTGGTGTTTTATGATTTGTATTTTGTTTGTCGGCTTTTGGGCTTAGTTTGTAATTTCTTTTCTATGGAATGTAAAAATTTAATTGTTAAAAAAAAAAAACATAAAAATATAATAACATTCTAGTTAATTTACTTTTGCTATGGTTCAATACTTAAATTATAGGAAGGAGGAAATGAAGCTGCGAGCATTTCTAATTATATATATCAATTTTCTCCTAAATTCAAAATGTGAGTGGAGACAAAGAGGAGGCGAAGAGAGGTAAGAAGAAGAAGAAGATACTTATCAAGATAGAGGGAGGAAGAAAGTGAGACATACGATGAGATTAAAATTTTCTTCTCAACCGAAAGGAATGGAGAGGCAGCATGTTTCAAACAATGATAATAAACTATGAAAATAAGTAAAATGTGTTTCCATTTATAAGCCTCATTAGGATGCTCTGTTTGTCATTTTCCCAGGTCATACTCTTTTTTCATCATATCTACTATGATTGATTGTATTGGTGGATGAAAGGAAGATACTATTTTATATCTTATAGCACATTTGTTGAAATCTTTACAGCTTTTCTTTTCTAAATACTAGCAAGACAAAAAATCTATTTAAATTTCATATCAAAGAGAAGAAGAGGTGGAAGGGAAATGAATGGGTGCAAAAGAAGCTGGATGCATTTGTTACGGAATCACAGAAATTATGTCCAGTTATGAAGACAAGCAAAGTTCATATTTCTTTCTGATGGTTAAAGAATAACATAATAATAGCAGGATCAATAAATAAATATTCTTATAAGAAACTAAGTGATAACGCACAAGTATCCATTCAATGTTTTAATCGGTCCAACCAAATCCAGCATGAAAAAGAGAAATAATAGTCTGACATAAGAAAATAACACCTCCCACATCACCATTTAATGTTCTAATTAAGTTGCTGTAACTATAGTTATATAATATGTTCTTAAACCTCTTTATCAAGAGGAATTATAATCTGACATAAGAAAATAACACCTCCCACAATAACATAAATAAATATTTTACAATGATATACTTTGAAAAGGCTTATTATAGGAAGGACTGCAAGACTTGGTGAGCGCCAACACAGCTGATTATTTCCTCTTTCAAATACTACCGGTCTGCAAAACATTAGGATCAAATTATTAGTGTTAGAATATGTTAATATCCATAGTTAAAGTAGTAGCAATGTTAAAATTCATTCAAATGCTCTATAGCCTTCTCAGCCTGCAGGTATGTGTAATTAGTGGCAATTGCGGCAGCATGGATATTTTTGTAAGCAAACTATATCAAACTATATAAAGGGTTATTAATTAATGTTCAATTATCTCCATATATAATAATATCATTTAATTTCACAGGATTTTCTTAATAGTAGTCGGGCATTAGTTTCAGAAAATGATCGTGGAAAGGCTACATGCTTAGAAGCAAAGTCCTAAAAAATAAAATATACAATGGAAGAGTTCAACATATATGCCAATATAAAATTCATGTCACTTCTTTTGACCTCTATAATGAGGAATTTTCATTACATCCGGTGTTCTGACGTAGCTCTACGTTCGGACGCCAGTAAAATGGTGACACATGCTCCTATTCTTTACCGCGCGGCCCGACGACCCTACCCGGATACGAACCGGTATTGCTATGTATTGGTTGATTTGTGCAGACCGGGATATTGCTAGGTATTGCTTGGTATTGCTTGGTAACGAGAAATACCATTATATCAAGACCAATACCTAGCAATACCGAGTAATACCAAGCAATACTCCGGTTTTGCTAGGTATTGCTCAGTATTGCTCGGTATTGGTCTTGATAGAGCGGTTTTTATCATTATTGTCAAGCAATACCTAGTAATATTGAGCAATACCTAGCAATACCGAGCAATACACGAACATACCAATACCGGGATCCGGTCCGGGTTAGGTCGTCGGGCCGCTCCATGAAGAGTAGGAGCACGTGGCTACATGTTATTGGCGTCCGAATGTAGAGCTACATTAGGACACCGGACGTAATAAAAATTCCTATAACGAGCTTGTAGGTTCCATATTTACTAGTTGGCTGATTTGTGCAGACCGGGATATTGCTAGGTATTGCTCGGTAACGAGAAATAACATTATATCAAGACCAATACCGAGTAATAATGAGCAATACCGAGCAATACTCCGGTTTTGCTAGGTATTGCTCAGTATTGCTCGGTATTGGCCTTGATAGAGCGGTATTTCTCGTTATTGTTAAGCAATACCTAGTAATACTGAACAATACCGAGCAATACCTAGCAATACACGAACATACCAATACCGGGATCCGGTCCGGGTCAGTAAATATTTTACAATCATTTATTATAGAAAGGCTAAGTGAACTACAACATAACCTTTATCTTTTGACGGATCTCCTTGACCATGCGCTGAAATGAAATCTGCAAACCATTAGAATGTTAAGTATTAGTGTTAGAATATGTTATCCATAGTTAAATTAAGTTGCAGCTATATAAAGGTTCAACAGTTAATGGAGGGAGACAAATGGAGCAATACTCAAACGAGCATGGAAGTTCAAGATTTACAAGTAGCTTAAGAACAACGCATTAAAAATTTGGCTAAAGTAAAGAAAATTAAAGAATTTAATTAGGCTAAATTAAAGAAAATCAAATTCAAACCATAATTTCAAAAATAAATATTTTAAAATGATTTATTTTGGAAAAGCTAAGTGAACTACTACACAACCTTTCCCAAAATGGAGCGCCATCTCGGACTCTGCAAATCATTAGAATCAAAGTTTCAGTGTTAGAATATGTTATTCATAGTTAAAAAAGTAGCAATGTTAACATAATTAAACTTGATTTCATATCAAACTAAGGGTTCGTTAATTAATTTGGTTTATTGAAGCATGCAAAAAATTAGAAGATCAGTACTGTTAGAGTTTTTTTTAATCACAATTAATTAATATAAGTAGTAATAGTTAGTAATGTTAGAATACTATTAGAATCTTCATTTGAGTTTTTTTAAATACAGAATTAATATAATTAGTACATAGTAGGTAGCATTGTTAAAATTCCTGCACTTTATTTCATATCAAACTATGTAATGGTTCAGTAATTAATCTGGTATTTAGAAAGTTTATAAATTATATTTTCAGTATTAAGATTATTAATTTAAATAAGAAAAAAATAATATAATGCCCTTAAAGTAATTAAATTGTTACCACAAATATTGAAATTGAGATGACTAAATTATATTGAAATAGCTGAATTAATATGACTAAATTATGTATTGGAATAGTTTCATATACGTACCTTATCATGATAGGTGAAACCATACCATTGGCACCACTCTCTCATCCCTGGACATTCAATTACACGTGCAAAGCCTTCTTCAAATAAAACTCTTCCAAATGAATGATCAAAGTCTTCGTCTAAATCGGGCTTGAGTTGATTACAATGAACTAACCTCAAAACTTTAAGAGTGCCAAGAAGATTATTTAAGTTGATCACGGAGTTGAGATTTTGACAATAAAGAATGTTCACTTCTTGAAGCATAGAAAGATGTCCCGAGCTATAAGGAAGTGCAATATATTTAAGTCTTTCACAACTGTCTACCAAAATTTCCACAAGACTTGATGGGAGGGTTAATATATGTCGCAAATTGTGGCAATAACTTATCTGTAAATACTTGAGGCTCGAGAAATCTCCATTCTTCTCCATTGGCCGCTCTTTCCATTCAAGCAAACTTTTACTTGTCAGATATTCAAATGAAGGAAAATCCAAATGCGCTCCTATAGAGTAATTCTCAAGGCAATTAGGAGGGGCATTATAACACCAAAAATCTTGCCCCATTCTAGTTATCCCTTTATTATAAAAAATTATAAGTGATTTGAGGGATGGTAGCTTAGACAGAGGAAGAAACTTGCATTCTTCATTGTTGTAGAAATTTATCAACATTATTTTTGTTAAATTGGAGAAGTGAGAATTTCCAATCCAACTTGGGAAGCTGCTACTATTGTAGCCATCTATGGTTAACTCTTTAAGGTTTGTGTGGGGTTGGAGGCCTTCAAGAATACCTTTATCTTTCCTTGCACATTCATCATATTCATGACAATTCCATGTAAGTGTTAGGCTCTCGACAAATGGCTTACTTTGCAAATTGGCACTTTTTGCATCTTCATGATCGATCACATTTTCAAGCCCATAAAGCTTTAGACTTCTTTGTAAATTTGTTAGGGGTTTCAACCATCTAATACTAGAATATGGGCCATCTCTTCT
Organism: Dendrobium nobile; assembly: GCA_022539455.1. Taxonomy (NCBI): domain Eukaryota; kingdom Viridiplantae; phylum Streptophyta; class Magnoliopsida; order Asparagales; family Orchidaceae; genus Dendrobium; species Dendrobium nobile. The sequence continues at coordinate 2,501,918 of CM039734.1, forward strand.
TACGTGATATGTCGATGCAAACAATTCATTTCTTACCTCATTAAAACTAAAAGAAAGGATATTTTTACTCTCGAAGTATGATTTCGGCACCAGTGCTTGATTGTTGCTTGCACTAATCATCAAGTGGCGTAAGTTGATAAGTTTTCCCATTGCATGGGGTAGCATATTTATATAATTTGATTGGAGTATTAGTGTTTGTAACTTGTAAAGGCTACATAATGAGTTCTCTGCCATATGGATTTCCCATGCATATATATAGAGATAACAGAGTTGTTGCAGGTAACCAATCGAATCTATACATTCAGAGCTGCATTTAAAAAAAGGTGCATGAAATCTCAAAATACGCAAGCAGCCCATATGAGAGAATACAATCTTAGAACAACTATTTTGATGAAGTGCCACCTTAGAGATGTAATGTAATCCATAAATGTAAATTGTTCTTATATTCTCAAGTTGAAGAATTTGATCAACCATTGCGTCTTCTATGAATATATGCTTTGCATATTTGGGGATGTTCTTCAATTCATCAAAATCTAATGAAGAACATATCTCATTTCTTGTTATAGTTTGAGCTAAATCATGCACCATATCATGCAAAACGAATCCTTCACGTGTTGAGCCTTGAAAGAATGACCTGCTCACCAAGTCATCAAAGTATTCAACTGAAATATCTTCCAATAAACTTTTTCTTTCTGTAAGCTGAATGTAACCTTGACCAATCCACATTCTTATCAATTCTAATTTCTTAAAGTAATGATCCTTTGGGAATAGAGATTCATAGAGAAAGCATGGTTTAAGATATGATGGCAAGTGATTGTAGCTTATCCTTAGTGCAGACAAAATAATTTCTTTGGGATCCCATAAATTATTGTTTAACACATCCTTCCATGTTTTCTCCTTCAATTCATTTCGTAGAAATCCCCCAATAACTTTTAAAGCCAATGGTAATCCACCACATTTCTTAGCAATTCTCCTCCCAAGTTGTTCAAAATCTAGTTGTTGATCAAGCTCCCAACCATAGAAAGCATGTCTTTGGAACAATAACCATGACTTCTCTTTATGCAAGCATTCAAGCTGAAGTGGGGACACCGTTTGCATGATGCGAGCAACTGACATAGATCGAGTTGTTATAATAATTTTTCTCGCTCCAAAACTAGAAAAGGGGGCTTGTAGGGCCTCCCATATATCTGCTCTCTCATTCCAAACATCATCAAGAATAAGAAGAAATTTTTTATTTAATAATGCATCCTTGAGTTTGCATTGAAGATAATTCAAGTTATAATTATCTTTGTACTTGGATGAATCCACAATGGATGACACAATTTCTTTTGTTATTCTCAGAACATCAAATTGTTCGGAGACACAAACCCAAACCTTTGGGCTAAAATGCTGGCATACCTCAGGATCATTGTATTCAAGTTGAGCAAGTGTCGTCTTTCCCACACCCCCCATGCCAACAATGGGAATTACAATGCTCTCCTTCTCTGAATGAGACATTAGCAAATGAATTATCTTTCTCTTTTCCTCCTCCCTTCCAAAAACATCAAATTCAAGCACAAGAGAACTACTTTTTGGCCTCTTCATAACATCATTGAAACGAGGCTTCCAAGGTGCATCTTCTTCTCTAAGATAAAGCGCTTTTCTATCATATGCAATCTCATCAAATTTTTTTATGATTTCAATGATCCTCATGGCCATGTTGCAAGAAATGGGAATTTTAATTGAATTTGAGGGAGGTAGTGATACCTGATCATAGTTTTCATGCATGATCAACGTATTGATAAACATATCCACTCACTTTCTAATAATTAGAAGTTTAATTGAATTGAGGAGTAGAAGACATACCTGATAGCCATAAATATCATCATCATCCACTCGTTTCCACTTTAGAGAAGGCTTTGCCTCAGCTGCAGCTGTCATTCCTTCCAATTGGGTTTTGATGACTTGATAATCATATTGATCTAAGATATCTTCAGCATCATAAGCAACTTCTCTAAGCTCACTGAGCCAGAGCTGGATAGCCTTATCATAGATCTCCCTCTCCTCGGCATCATAAAGGACTGCCTGAATTTTATGCAACATCCTCGACAATCGGCTCAAATCCTCCATTAATCTTTTTTGGATCGAATTAACTTCAGCAGCAATTACATCTTCTTGTGCTATGGATGATGAGGAAGATGCAGCTAGTGAACTAAAGATAGGCATAAACTGAGATAACCTTTCCAAGGAAGACAATAGATTGGAGATGATCAAAGAAGTTGTTCCTGCCATTTCCAAACCCTTAGCTCAAGAATCAATGAAGCTTTAATGTGGATTAGAGATTATTAAGAGAAGATGAAATAATGGATTTTTAGTGATTAGCATAGGCCAAGTCAATTCAGAGGTCTTTCATTAGACCTCCAATAATGTAGATGATAATAGGAAACTAAAACAAAATCATGAAAGGTCTAATAGGGGTGTCAATTTCGGGTTACGGGTTGGGTTCGGGTCGGACCCAGAACTGATCTGGTACTATTCGGGTTTGTTTATTTCAATTTCTCGCATGCGGGGTAGCGGCAACGGTGCGGTGCAGCGACGACGGTGCCGGCGGGTTGATTGCAACTCAGGCGGGAAATGTAATGCGGTGTAGTGGTGCGGTACGGTGCGCTGGTGCAGTCAAACTCATGGCGACGCGGGGCAGGTGGGGCACGCGGGCAAGCGGAGATGCGGAGTTGCGACGCGACACTGCGACAGCAGGCCGCAAGTGCCATACGACTCGATGCGACACGGGGCAGGCAGGGCAGCTTGGCAGACTCGAGCAGATGAGATTTCGGGTCATTTTGGGTTCCCAGGTCAACCCGAACGCGACCCAGTTTTGTAAACTGGTTGGTTTTTCGGACCCAAACTCGACCCGCTTCGAGTTCGGGTCAACCCAAACCCGAAATTTTTGGGTTGGGTTTTCGTGTCGGGTCCAATATTGACAGGTCTAAGGACCAACAAAGGCATTGACTTCAGTTCTATCAATATTTTTGAAAACAAAAATTTTGAATATTGCAAAATTGAACACCGCTTCTAATATATTAATCTCGATATAATTATCTTTTGAAATTTATTATATATTAATTTTATGTTAACTATAATAACAATTTTAATTAAATGATTTTATGGTGTAATAAAAATATAAATAAAATTAAATATAATATTTTATTCATTTATATTCCACAAGTCCAATTCATTAAGAGCCAAAATCAGAAAGAAATTATTCTGTGCTGAGTCAGAGATATAGAGTTAATAATGAAAAGATGCACGTAAAAATTGCATAATATAAAATTAAAAAGAAAAAAAGGTTGGTTCATGCTGAATATTCAAATGAATGTTTTGTGGTATGAAGATGGAATCTTTCTTCTGAACTTTCAATAATTGTAAGTCTCGCTTTTTATGTCTCCAATAAAATTTGCCCATTTGGATGAAATTTAAATTTTTGAGTGAGACTTTAATGAAAAGAATTTTGAATATGCTTCAAGTTGATCATATTCAAATATTAAGCCTCCAATAATGCTAAGATTTGTTGGGATGACCTTGACTTCACTTAAAGAAAATCCAAAATACCTAACAAAGTCAAAGCCAGGCAAATACCCAAAGGAAAGATAATTTTTTTTGGCCTTACGATATCTAAAAGAAATCATCTGCAATTAGAAGAGCAGCCAAAGCTAATTCATTCGTCTCCTCCCCACCGTCTAAATAAAAACCCTCATTAAGATCTAACTAATCACATTGCTCCTAAGCGCTACCACCTGCAAGATGAGCCAACAAGCCAGTACTAGAGACAACAGTTAGAGGAGCATCCACCAAATGTCCTCTAACACAATCAGACTCTACCCCAATACACACAACATCAGAAGAATCCAGTCCCTACGAAAAATGATCACCCCCTGACCCATGCAGGAGAGTCATCCCCAGAGTCAACAGACAGAGAAATAACACTCTCATTAACGTCTCCAATAGGAACATGAATATCACTAGTACAAACTACCTGATTAGTTAAGCAATTGTGAGGTTCATCAACCGCACCAACATTAGGATTAGGCGCAACAATCTCGTCACCCTTCAAAGGAAAAACTGAAACCAACACATATTAGATACCACCTTCAGCTCTAAATCATTGGCCTCAACAGACACAACAATATCCAACTCCACAGCTAATTCATTTAAACTAGAGTCCTCACAAACAAGGCCAACAGGGGCCACAACCACAAGATCAGACGAAACCTCCGCAAGGCCAGGAAGCTCACGAATGACTTTCCCACCCACACACAACATATTATTAACTTTAAAAGTAGGCGGAGGCAAAGAAAAAGAGTCAAGGTGATGATGCAAAATTTGACAATCAACCTTCGAAGGACCCAAAGAATAGCAATGCGCACAATACTCAAGGAAGTATTCCAAAATCACATACTGCACGTAACCTATGTTATTTGGGCCAATCCAAATTTTATCAGGATATTGTTTGGAAACATCCATTTCAACCAAAACACGAGCAACAGATAGATGCGACCTAGAGGAGGTCGCATTGTCGATCTTTAAGGGTTTACCAAAAATGGAGCCAAGGCCATTAAGAATATGCAGAGCGAAAAGGTGAGGCCGAAGATTAGGAAATGAGATCCAAATAGGGATGACAGACTATTCAACCTCAATGTCTAGGGAAGTAGTCATTTAACCAATTTCATATAGCAATTACTCACAAAATAAGACCTATGAGCAAAAACCCTACAATAATCCATATTGTTAAAGAGTTTAATCAACACATTCCGTTGGTGAAGAAAAGTAACAAAACAATCACCATTAAGTTTGAGGTTGAAGAAGAAAGTCCTAATAACATCAAGAGATGGCCACCGACCAAGGAATTAAACTATAGCGAATTCAAAAGGAACAACAAGAGAAAGGATTTCCGCTTCCAAAATCCACAAGGCCGGCACACTCAGATGGGAAGAAACATTAAGGTCGGGAAAAGAGACGGAAGAAGAAGACACACAAGATTAAGCATCTTTAAAATAAAGAGAGGAAGATGCATTCAAAAAACCAGGATCTCTAAAACGAAGATGTTCCATAAATCCGAACAGATAACAAACAACGGCAAAATCAGAAAATAAGAGAAGAAGGAACTTCCCTGAAGCACGCGAGGAGCATCATCAGACGAGAGAGGCAGAGCAAAACGACACATCCAGGTGCAAGATAGAGCCATAAGAGGCTGCTAGGGTGAAGCCCTTGCACACCCCAGAGGGACTGAGAGAGAAACCATCGCTGAAATAGCCATTTGGAGTACATAATATGTGCTGATGAGGAGATGATACAAAAAAAAAAAAAAGTCTAACATAAATCTTGATGATAGGGTTAGATTTTAAAATAAATGTTACCGATGTGCATCATCATTATGGGCTATGGCGTGAATCGATGTTAAAAAAAATCATGCACTTCATCTAAATTATATGAAGTTATTAGAGATTAGAGTGACATCCATTGAAAAAGAAATGTTCTAAGAAAAGCTTTAATTAATTAGAACACATGCAATGAAGGATAAATAATACCATTATCTGAGTTCATAAAACTAATGTAAGAGGATTATGAAGAAAAATGGATAGACCTATAGTTACAAGGATAGAATTCAAATTGATTTGAAAATCACATTTTTTTTAAATGGTTAAACCTAGAGTACGCATTTTTCTTGACATTGATGGCATTGAAATGAAATTTCATATAGACATTTATCATTACAACAATAATAAGAACATCCACTACAAGAAAATGGTCGAATACCGGCGGTCTTTTCAGGCAGTTTAAATAAGTTTTTTGGCAGTTTGAAAAATTTTCGGCTGTTTTTCAACATTTTTAAAACTGCCAGAATTAATCACATAGGAAAGGAATTCTAACGGCCATTTTTCGGCAGCTAAACTTACCGGTGATTCAAACAGTTGGTAAAATTAAAATGTTTAAAGAATATTACATTATCAAGGATAATAATATGGATTGTCCAATCAAGTAGTTTTTTTTTTCAAAATGATTAAAATTTTCATTTCTAAAAATTTATTAATAGAGATAGCTTTTGTACACTTAATGAGACTAGTTGATGCCACAAAAAGATTTCAATAAAACTAATCCAAAACATGACTTTCAAACTCACAATATATAAGCCCAATGTTGCAACATGAATGCCAACAACTAGCATTATTACCATCTCCAAAGCATTTCATCACAACCAATGCTGACATACATTGTTGCCACCAATGCTAAGGCTCACCAACACTAACAAAACAAATGGGCACCACTGCTAACAAGGTTGATGCTCGACATAGCCGACGAGACTAATGCTCCCCCTCAACACCACTTTGATGTCATACATTGCCACTAACGACACTTATTTTCTTTAGCAAGGTTAAAGTTCATCTTTGACACCATCACCGACACCAACGGTTGATACTCGCCATCAAAATCGATGCAAATGTCAAATATTGCGAACAAGGCCAATCTCCATTGCTGCCACTAAAATTGAATCCTTATGTTGTTAAGAAGATCAACATCCAATATCACAAAAAAAGCTAACACTCAACATGTGCACCAATGCCAATGGATATCATCAATAATAAGCCCACAATAAAGTTAATTAATAATTTTTAATGATAAAATGTTGCTTCTGCTTGGGATACTGCAATGGACATGCCAATGAAAACTTTGTAGTAGGACGATATAGGTTTCGTTTGGGATAACTTTCTTACTGCTTTTTAAAGCTATTTTTTAGTATAAAAATTTTATGTACCAGAAATTTTTGCACTATAAAACTGCTTTAGAAAGCAAGAAAACTATTCCAAACGAAGCTATAGTCTTACTATTTAACTTTCAATAATAATACCAACCGCTAAGTGTTGCTGTTGAACGCAAATAGCTTTAATGTCTTTGACGAAGTTTTATAGCCCGACGAAGAAAATATACTCAGTTGTGTGTCTTTTTTTTTATAAAACCCCATGGAAGAGGCCTACGCGTTAATAGCAAAACAGGATTACGGGTCCTTAAAGGTTCTAAAGCCCTCTAAAATATGGCAACAAAAATAAAATCTATGAGCCTAAAAAACCAACTAATTACAAAAACAAATAAAAAACAACCAACAGAAGCTCCGAAGCCACCAACAACTAGTCCTGCATCCTACAAAGCAGTTCGTACAAAAAATAAAGAGGAGGCAGAGAAGGATAAAAACAAGCAAGCATAAAACAAGTCTACAAGACATCCACCACACCACCAAAACCACCATGAATCAAACAGAGAACAAATCCCCTAAACCAGGCCAAAACAAAACCTCAGCACCCATCCATCTAACTAGAAGAAGATTACCTCTTCCTTGATTTTCTCTTACACCAATTACTTCCACCATGAGAGAAGCTTTTGAATTTTACTACTCACATTTAAACTATATAAGTCATGAAACTCCTCCGACGACACATACAAACCCTCTCCAATTTCCCCACAAGGCGAAGAACCATACTCATCCAGCCAATCCGATTGATCCACACTTTTTTCAATCACATTTGAAGACAAAAAGGCCTTCAATTCTTCGGAAGATATAAGCTCAATTGGCACATTGACACAAGACACCTTCTCCATCCCCCTCAAATTACTAGCCAAACCTACTACAACAACAACATTATTAACACATTCCACTTGCACATCAGTAGCTATAGAACTAGCAAAGTTACAAGCCACAGGAACAGAAGAAATATAATTACCACCAGAATTTATAAAAGCAGCATGTTCATTTCCAACATTAGACAAAATGGGACTAGAACAGACATTAAACAAACAATTATCAGCTTCCAATACCTCCATAACACCCACATGGATCACACAATTAGTAGAAACATAGATGATCGATATATCAGTCCCCACAACAGCTGACGGACTATCCCCCACAATAGGAGTCACATCGCTTCAAGAATGAGCAGAGACCCCACAATCCTCTACACTAGCACCTAGCAGATCACCAATACCCCCTAAAAGCATAGCAGTCGGAAGCCCATTCACAACATTAAAATCTTCCACCACCAATTTATTAACAGGCAAAGCAAGAGTAGAATTAGGAATAACAACATTAAGTCGATTATCCTTCACACTAGTAGCTTGCCCATTAGAATTATGAAGTGAATTAACAATAATAGGAACAACAACCACATTTCCACTTAAGATATCCTGATTCAAAATAGTAGAAGCATTCCCAACAAAAAAATTCCTCTCTTAGAAGGATTAGAAGTAATCCCATAAGACAAAACCCAATTAGCATTAGATTTCAGAACAGGCAATGAGGAAGATGAGTGAAAAGTACACTCACACCTAAGATGACCAAGTCACTTGCACGAAACATAGAGTGAAAGAAAATCCTCCATATGAACCATTTGAACATACCCTGCGTTCTCGGACCCAAGCCAGATTTTATCTAAATAATATTTTGTGATGTCCAATTCAACAAAGACCCGCACAAGAGATGGACTAGAACCACCAGAAGTGGCACTATCGATTTCAAGGATCGACCAATCATAGAACCCATAGCGTGAAGGATCCAAGGAGAAAAAAGATGGGGTCCTATATTAGGGAAGGAGACCCAAATTGGATTCACTGAAGATTCAACATTGATATGCAGAGAAGGTGACCATTTAGTGCATTTCATGAAACAATTATTCACCAAATATGATCTATGACAAAAAAATATATTATAATCAAGATTATTAGATAGCTTAATCAGCAGGTGCGACCGATCAAGAATAGTAACATAGAAAATGGCATTCAGCTTCAAGTTGAAAAAAAACTTACGAATTACATCCAAAGAAGGTAGGTGCGAAGGAAAAAAAAACCAACCAAAACAAATTGAAAAGGAATCGCAAGAGCCAATATTTCTTCCTCTGAGATCCACAAAGAGGGAAAACCATCAAACGAACACTGTCGGAGCTCAGGAAATCCAATAGAGGGAGAACCAGAAAGGGCATCCAAAAAAGATCGTGATTCGAAGGAACCATTCAAAAAATCAAGAACACTAACTCGTTTAACTGCCATTCTGATGGCGAATGATCAGAGGTGGAAAAGTCAAGGAAGAAAAATCTGAAAAAAAGGAAAATACAACCCAGAAAACGGAGAAGGAAAATAATAGCTTCCCTAAAACCTCCATTAAGAGGCAGCAATAAGATTTTCTTTGACGAAAGCAGAGGAACTCCCCTGAAACTCAGCGTAGAGGCTGCTAGGGCAAAGCCCTAGCAGAGTGGGGAAGCGTTGGGGTGGGAGTCCAAATAAGAAGAAAGTAAGTTACTTTTTATGTATCTTATTGACTCAATTGTGTGTCATTAGTAAAATGAAACTTTGTTAGAAGGAGATAAATATGAGTGTAAATATAGTATTGTTGCGTCCTGGAGTATTCACGGAGGTAGAGAAATATAAAGTTTAATGTCGCAGTATTGTACAAAGATCCAACACACACACACAGATAAAGAGAGAGGGTGCAACATTAAATGAGACACCAAGTTTTTTATGTGGAGAACCCCTAAAAAGGGGAAAAACCACGGGGCCTAGCCCAATTTTAATGAATCCACTAGTAGTTATAGTTGATTACAAATGAAGCCCTTCCTTGGGGGAAGGCCTTAACTTGATGTACATCTTATAGAGTACATTACATGATGAGAATATAAAGAGTTATAGTTGATGTATTTGTTTGGTCTGAAGGACTGTAGTCGGTGGATGACATAAGTAGGAAGGACCGTAGTTGGCGGGCGACGAAGGTTGGAAGGGCTGTAGTCAATGGGCTATGTAAGTCAGAAGGATCGTAGTCGGCTGGTGACAGAGGTCGGAAGGATTGTAGTCAGTAGGCAACGTAAGTCAGAAAGATCGTAGTCGGCGGGAGACGGAGGTAAGATGGACTGTAGCCGGTGGACAACGTAAGTTAGAAGAACCGTAGTCAGCTGGCAACGGAGGTTGGAAGGACTGTAGTCAGTGGGCGAAGTAAGTCAAAAAGACCGTAGTCGGTGGGTGATGGAGGTCGGAAGGACTATGGCCAGTGGACGACGTAAGTCAGAAGGACCGTTGTCTGCGGGTGACGGAGATTAGAAGAACTGTATTTGGCTAGCGACATAAGTCGGAAGGACCGTTGTCTGCGGGTGACGGAGATCAGAAGTATTGTAGTAGGTGGGCGACGTAAATCAGAAGACCGTAGTCGGCGGGCGACATAAGTCAGAAGGACCGTAGTCGGCAGGCGACGAAGGTCAGAAGGACTGTTGTCTGACGATGAAGGTCAGAAGGATGGTGTATGGTAGAAATGCATCAATGAATAGAAATTTAGCATCAGATAGATGTTCGACAAAGGTATAAAAACATGCAGAAGTCTGACATCGGGTAGAAACTTGGGGACGAACGAAAGTCCGGCATCGGGTAGAAGTCCGATGTCAGTTAGCGACCGAGGAGAACTCCGACGTTAGATGGTATTCGGGCGGAACTCCGGTATCACTTGGAGTTCAGGTGTAACTCTAGCATCACCTGGAGGTCGAGCATAACTCTGGTGTCACTTGGAGGTCGGGCTGAATTCCGGCATCACTTGGAGGTCCGGCAGAATTCCGGCGTCACTTGGAGGTCGGGCAGAGTTTCGACGTCATTTGGAAGCCAGGCATAATTTCGACGTCACTTAGAGGTCGGGCGCACCTGATTTTGGATGTGGTCACCTAAAATATTCATTGATTTCAGTATAACTATGACTAATATCATTTATACTTTTTGTTTACGTAAGTCTTACAATAGGCTAATTTTGTCATGCGCACCGCTAGTATTCGCAATTAACTTCTCAAATAAATTTATGACACTTATTCTAATGGAAAATAAGCTCTGAAAATAAATAAAATAAAACGAGCTTCCATTTATTGGTCCAGGTCATAGTCTATAAATCTTGCTTGTGGTTAGTAGTGATTATATCAGTGGATGAAAGGAAGAAACTATTTTATATCTTATAGCACATTTGTTGAAACCTCTACATATTTTGTTTTCTAAGTACTATCTGTAGAAACCGTAAGGTAGAGCCTTCGGTCAAGAAACGCTGCTAGAGACGGAGAAGAAGAGAGAAAAAGGAATAACATAAATAATATTGTATTATTCAAATCTTTAGTAGGTACAGTGTCTAGTATATATAGGTGAATAGGGTACGGATGCAGTACACTTGTAAATAGCTAATTGGATAAAGAAATAATCTATTATGTCTTAACACTAAGCTGCTATCCTAATAGCCCCCGTCAAACTGATGCTGCTGCATGAATAGTCAATTTGGATCTTAATTCCTTGAATCTTGAAGTAGGGAGCAGCTTAGTTAGAATATCTGCAATTTGGTAGGTTGTGCCGATCGGAAGAAGACGGATCACCTGATTTTGGATGTGGTCGCGAACGAACCGGTGATCGATTTCTATATGCTTTGTGCGTGCGTGAAACACCGGGTTGTGCGCGAGGGCAATGGCCGACATGTTGTCGTAGAAGAGATCGATCGGTGGGCTGTGTTGAATGAAGAAATCATTGAGCAAATGCTTGAGCAAGATTGTGTCAGCGGTTGCTGTCGCGAGCGCCCGGTACTCTGATTCTGTGGATGAATGGGCCACTGTAGTCTGCTTTCTGACTGCCTACGAGATGAGCGTGTTGCCTAAGAAGGTGCAGTGTCCGGTGGTGGATTTCCTTGTGGTGGGATCGCCGGCCCAGTCGGCGTCAGAGTAGGTAGATAGAGTGAGCGAGCCTTGGAGGATGGGTAGACTGAAATCCAGAGTCCCTTTGATGTACCTCAGCAATCTCTTGAGCAGGTAAATATGCTGTAGAGAGGGATCGTGCAGATGCTGGGATAGCACATTGACGGCATGAGCAATGTCTGGACGAGTTAAGGTTAGGTATTGAAGTGAGCCGGTGACCCTTCGGTATGTGCTGGGTGAGGAGAGAGTAGCGTCCTCGGGTACCTGATCCGGGATTTTAGTGTAGGAGGGATTAGAGAGAGGATTGCATTGAGAAAGATTGACATATTTTAGGATAGAGGTTGCATAAGGAGATTGAGACAAGAAATACTTATCTGATAGTTTTTGGATCTTGATGTCAAGGAAGTGATGAGCCGGGCCAAGATTCTTCATGTTGAAGGTCGAATGCAGTTTTGACAAAACATTGGAGATGGCTTCCGCATTGTTTCCAGTAACGAGAATGTCATCGACATAGACCAGGAGAAAAATGTGGGTCTGATCTTGGCGAAGAGTGAGCAGAGACGGATCCACTTTATTGTATTCGAACCTGAGCTGGATGAGATAATTCGTGAATGTAGTATACCATTGACGCGATCCTGGCGTAGGCCATATATGGATTTGCGTAGCCAACAGACGTGATCCGAATGAGTGGTGTCAATGAATCTGCGCAGCTGAGCCATGTAGACGGTGTCGGTGAGTTGGCTGTGGAGAAACGCGTTGGAGACGTCCAATTGCTGCACCGGCCAGCCTTGAGAAAGTGCGATGGTAAATAAGACTCTGATGGTGGGAAGTTTAGCCACCGGACTAAACGTTTCGCCGTAGTCGATGCCGTATTCCTGCTGGTTTCCCTGAGCCACTAAGCGTACTTTGAATCTGGCAACCGAGCCGTCCGAGTTGAATTTCTTTCGGAAGGTCCATTTACAACCTAGAATTTGGGCATTGGGAGGAGGTGGTACAAGGCACCATGAGCACTATTTTTGAAGGGCTATGAACTCTTTAGTCATGGCCTGCCACCATTCATGCTGTTTGGTTGCTTCTTTGAAACTCGTGGGATCAGGATCAGGATATGAGCTGAGGGAGCCGTTGGCAAGGAGATTAAAGCGTCTTGACGGTTTCAAAGAACCAGTTTGCGTTCTGGTGATCATGTCACTATAGGAAAAATGCCTATTACCGGCGGTGTCGCCGGCGGTTTGACCGCCGGTTTTTACCGGCAGTCTAACCGATGGGTTTGGTACGTTAAGCCGTCGGTACTAGCGACGGTCCATAAACCGCCGGCAAACCGGGACATCAATTGAACCGGCGGTTTTAACGGCGGCGGGCCCGCCGTTGATAAGTTATTTTTTACCGGCGGTCCAAACCGCCGGTAAATGCCCTAATACGAACAGACCCGAACCTCGCATTTCATTTTTACTCTTTCCTTCTCTCTCTCGTTTCGGTCGCTCTGCCGTCGCCTCCGCTCGTATATATTCGAAGATCAGCCATCAGTCATTTATCATAATACTTTTATATCTATAGTTGGTTTACATCAACCCATGGAAATCCAATAATTACTAAAACAATCTTTATTTTGTGGACCTGTCAGATAAACTTGCCAGTCAAAAGGGTTTTTATGGCTTTGCAGTTTTGCTATCATAAAAGTTAACTCGTTCCTTCGACCGCATGGATCTAAGGAACCCTTGTTGTCACCTCACCAATTCATCTGAGTTACCCAACTGTATAAGAAACTGTCTTATTCATTCATTACACCAGTTGAATAGGAGTGATAATATATATATATTATATATATATTATATATATATATATATATATTATATATATATATATAATATATATATTATATATATTAAATATATATATATATTATATATAATTGTTGGGTGAAATATATATTTTATTCTGTGCGGTTCTAATTCATGGACAGTAGGATTTACCATTGCTTAATAAAGTCATTACCATTATATGAACCAAAGAAGAAAGAAGGGGAGTTATAATTACCATTAACCTTGCAAAAAGAGTTCAGCCATAGTATCAAAGGTTACTTGAACTCAAAATCCTACTAATAATTATGGGTAATGGAACCTAACAAAAATAGTAATAAAAATGCTCTATAGCACACATATTGCAAAAATACTCAGCATGAACAAAAATTGGTCAATACAAGGAGGATTGATAAAAGAAGAGAGACATGCATATATAACATGTGATCATAAACTAATTATTTATTAGGATTTTTGGGTTCATAAGTCCTATGGAAGTCCTAATCACATTCTTTACTTTAACACACTAAATAACCGTTTTTCTCAAATATTTGATTGTGTTGGCTTTGTCTATATACATTCTCAAACAGGAGGAAAGTTTGATAGTTAATGTCACACTCAACGGAGAATAATACTACTTGCTCCGAGGAAGAAATATCATCATAAATGATAAATACAATGATTATTTTCCCTTGGATTATTTTTCAAGAAAATCTGTCATTGTTGTGTTAATTTATTTGCAATCATAAAGATTCACTTCTTAGAGCAATATATAAAATTCTATGAGTCTTATTTGACTCTTAAAGTATACACATATGTAGATTGTGTGGGTTCTATAGTTCGGGCGCTTGGTCCTTTTTTATAATAATATTTAACTGGTCTGTAACAACTTTGCTGCATCTGCATTGCGTTTGTAAGAACTTTTCCCACAGGTTCTTGTTATTTCTGATTACAACTTCTATAAACAACAATAATGCAGAATACAAATTTCTAAGTTCTCACAATGGCACAACTTAAATATCTCCATTATTATTATTTTAAGTACCCATAGAATCATCCTGCTCCATTTTCCATGATGTGGCATCAGAGAAAGTCATGAATCCTGATTGAAGAGTTTGTCCTGATGGTAGATGCATCCACGTATATAACATTATCTTTGGATATTCCCTACTTTATGTACAAGTTGTGATTTTTATTGGGACTTTGATACAATTACCTTTTTTATTTATAGTTTTTTGCCTTTCTAAGAACCTTGGGGTGTAAAATATTGATCCTATCTGGACCTGACCCAAAAAATTTCGAGTTTGGGTCAACCTATTTGCCTGATGCGTTGGGTTTATGTTTCATTTTCCGACCCGTTTATAACCAGGTCGAGTTCAGGTTGATCTGGAAACTTGAAATCAATTCGGGTTTGACCTGCGGGCGTCAAGTGTTCCGAGTTCGGTCCCGAGTTGCGATAGTTATGCTGCGGTCTAGCCTTGGCCTCATGTCCTTCATGTTCGGTCTTGCCTTGGCCTCATGTCCTTCAAATCCGGAAAGATGAAGTAGATCCAATAAGAGCTTGAAGAAAGGACTTAGAGTGAGAGATCCCCTCAAAAAAATCAGGATCTTTCAATTTAGTCGGCGCCATGCCGACAAGGCCGGAAAAAACGAAAGGAAAACCACTCAAAAAACCTAAAGATCCAAAGAAAAAGAAGTAGAAAAACTATCCTGAGCCAGAGGAACGGATACCCCCCGCCGGCGGGGGAAGGAAAGCTTCTCGGGAAAAATCGCCACCCAAAACCCTAGCGCTTGACGATTATATATGATTTTTTGCATTTATGAGATGTTGTTTCATTTTTATGAGTAATAGTAAGCAAAAATATATAAATATAAGCATAAACAAAAAAGTTTTATTGTATCAAGATTGCTGTTGACAATATTTTACGAAGGAAAACAAAAGCATCAATTAATGGAAAGTAAAAAAAGATAACTAACTACATATGCAATAATAATTCAAAATTCAAAGGAAGTCTAAACTCTAAACAATGAACTACAACCTAAACTCAAATACTAAATTAGTAAATTAGTAAATACAAGAATCATTCACTTATATATATATATATATATATATATATATATATATATATATATATAAAAGTGAATGATTCTTGTAGCAAACCATTTTCTATTTTCTAAAATGCTAAGTGGACATAAATTTATTTTAATTTCATACCAATACATAAATAAAATAAGTTAAAAATATAAATAATTCTAAATTACCCATAAATATAAATATAGTACTTATCTTGTTTCAGCTCATTAGCTAACGCAAACGCTATGCTAGGGTTTTTTTTCCCTCCATGGCGATTCCTGTTTTCCTGTCGTGCTCGTGCCTTTCGGTGACCTTTCTCCGATCAGGGAAGTGATTTTCTGCTTCTTTTTTGTGCCTTCCTTATTCTTTTTCTGTGCATTCTCATGTTTTTTGCTTTTGATGGCTAGTTTGCGTTTGGTAAATGCCGGTTTTCTTGAGAGCAAATCTTTTAAGTCCTTTCGTGATGTGCTTTTGGGTAGCATTTTTTTTTCTTCCCTGTTTTGCAAATCTCTACTCATCGAGGGATTCATTCTCTGTGGATTTTTGAGGCAGAGATTCATTCCCCTGCCAAGCCGTTTGATTTCGCTTTGGTTGGGAAATTTTCGAGTCACCGACCGTCCCTTGAAGCTATTCAGAAATTCTTTTTCAATCTGAAACTAAACGGTGATTTCTCTATTACGGTGCTTAATTCAAAGAATGTTCTAATAAAATTAGCGAACGATTTCGATTATTGTCGTATCTTTATAGTTCCTATTTTATTAACAATTGTTATATGTTGTTGATCAAGTGGTCACCTTCATTTGATGTGAATGTTGAATCTCCCATGATCCCTTTTTGGGTGTCTTTCCTGAATTTGAGAACTCACCTTTTCTCTTCGAGGATCCTTCATGGGCTCATTTCCATTTTTGGCCCCCCTCTTAAATTTGATCATTCTACTTCTGTTGGTCTAGACTCTCTGTTGCTCGAGTGTTGGTTGAATTGGATGTTTCCAAATATTTTTTGGACAAAGTTTGGATTGGGCTGGATAATATGGGGTATGTCCAGCCGGTTATCTTTAAAAATGTTATGTTGTATTGTGTTAATTGCAACTCTTTGGGTCATTCCAAATTAGAATGTTTAATCCTGCGCGCGAATTTGGCCAAAGGTTCTTTATCTCTGGTGGTTAATCCTATCGTTTCTGAGTCTGTTAAAAACATGGATAGTGTAATTGGGGTCGAATTGGAGACTAACATTGGTTTAGTTCACTCAGTTGCTAGGCCTGTTGTGTCTTATGTTACCCTTGGGGTTGGCTGTCATGATGTTTATGCTTCCGCTATTGGCATTGTAGTTAATTTAGTTGGGTAAAATCATGTTGTTTCAGATGTGCTTATTCCCTATGCTTATTTTCATGTTTGCCATCCCTTTGTTGTCTCAGGTGATGCTATTGGTGTGGAGGGGAACCTTTCTTTTGATGTCCCTGATCAGGCTGTCGTGGTTTGTTTGGAACTTGGGTCTTTTGCTTCACGGTTGATTGCTGGTGAATCGGGAGATTTAAATTCCGGTACTAATCTCAAAGCTAGTTTGTTTGGTGTTAAGGATGTGGCTGAGGCATGTGTTATGGTGGACTTCGAGGTTAATTCTGGGGAGGTGATGCCTTCTGGGCCTGTTTCTCGCTATGTGGAGTTGGCGGGTTGTGATGTTTCCACTCCCGTTAGTTCTGATGCTATGACCTCCCATGTTTATTTACATTCCCCTGCAACAGTTCCTTTGGTTAATGGTTTACCTCAAGCTTCTACTCCCTCTAAGTCTGAGGGTGATACTACTTTTATTAATGTTTCTATTTATATGATGTATAATGATGATTTAAAGACACATGTGGCTAAGTCTAGGAATAACTATGTTTGTTTGCAAACTGATTGGTCAGTTTTGGATGATTTTTCTTCTTCTCATTCTAAGGGAGAGGATGTGGAATTTGAAGAAGAGGTTTTGGCTTCTCGTATTGTGGAGAAATTTCTTCCCAATGTTGGTGGTAAAAAGGGCAAAAGTAAAGGCAAACAATAATAGGATCTCGCTCTTCTTTTACTGTTTCGATTGCGGTCTTTGGCGTGCTTTTTGGACAATGATGATGAAGCCCCAAGCTTCCCTATTGTTGGCTTTCCTGGTTGGCAACCTGGGTGTTTTGGCTCGGTGTTCGTAACTTATGGCTGTGTTGGTGTTTTGTAGCTGCTTACCATGTATGATCCCTGGCTAGCTCTGAGTTGGTGTTGAGGGCTTCTCCTGAGTCTATCTATGTCTTTCGCACCGTTGATTGTTTTTCGTTTTGGCTGTCCTTTTAAGATTTTGTTGTTGGTTGGTTGCTCTGTGTTGTATTCCCTTGCTTTTATGGAATAAAATGTGTGTGTGTGTGTGTGTTTTTAAATAGTACTTATCTTGTGAGATTTAGTACAATGCAAGCTATGGATTATTTCATTTCAACTTTTTGCATTTTCTATTAAGCAAATTAGAGAGAAGAAGATTAAAAAATGAACGAAGAACTATTCATTACTAGATTCAAATACAGGGATACACACATACACTAAAACAAAGCATTTTAGTTGGTTACATTGTGATCATGAATATTGATGTGGGTGGTTCGAGATTGATCAGATCATTTCTCATGAATTATTGGGGATAATAAAACCATACCACTAGCGACTACTCCAATACAAAGGTAATGACAGCTGCTGGAAGCTAATAATTATGCTATAACATTATTAAAAGCAATAGTAAAGTGGCTAAAGTTACATAAAACGAGCTGCAAAGTTTTCAATTATGAAACCTCCTATCAATGCCAATGATTGAACTGTTAAATAAGATAAAGTTAAATGTATTGTTAATGTTAAGTAGTGGTAATGTTGATATCAAAAATAGTACCTTACAATCTTTTTAGGATAGTGAAGACATAGCCATTGCATTCTTAGCCATAGATAGGAAAATAAATATCATGATATATGCAGGAAATGCCCTATCTTCTATGCTTCTTTTCATAGCCATTGCATCCTTTGCAAGAAGTTGAGTACAATCATCAATGGATTATTACATAACAAGAAAATCTAATTTGTTTCAAAATACTAAAAATAGAATGAAGGTGCGAACTTTAGCATATCTCGTTGTTCGCAGACACTCATCCAAATTAACACCAAAGCATGCTATCGAAATCCTTCAAATCATTAGAATCAATATTAGAATTTGTTATCCATAGTTAATATAAACAAGAAGTAGCAATGTTAAAATTCTTACACTTTGTATCAAATTATGTAAGGGTTCTTCAATTAATTTTGTTAATTGAAGTTTATAAATTAAACTTTGAATATTAGTAAAATTATAAATCGCATTGATTTTATACTTTTAAAGATGATTATTTTATTTTCAAGCATAAGACAATCGATCAAAACAAAATCATTATTTTCCAAAAATAAAAAAAAGGCTGGGCAAATAAATATATGAAATAGTTTAAAATTATTATAGAAATAAATATTTTTAAATGAACTATTTTATAAAGGCCTATTATTATGGGAAGGAGGCTTATTATAGAAAAACTAAATGAAAGTGCCAAACAATCATAAGAAATATATATATTTTTTAATTTCAACAAGCAGTGGGACCAATCTTTCCAACCATTAGAGTTTATTTAGAAATTATATTAGACAACAACAACAACAACAACAATAACAACAACAAGCCTTTGTCGCCCTACGTGGGGTCAGCTACATTAATCCTTTTTCTCCATTGTGTTTTGTTAAAAGTCAAATTCTCATTTAAATCTAACAAAGAAAGATTATTTCTAATATTTTCTAACCAAGTCTTTTTAGGTCTATCTCAATCTTTCTTAACATAAGTCAAATCTAATACCTCAACTTTCCTAACCGGGTCATCGGAAGGCCTTCGTTTAATGTGACCAAATCATCTAAGGCAACTCTCTCTAATCTTATCTTCCACTAAAGCTACTCCAACCTTTTCACGTGTATGCTCATTACGTATCCTATCTCTAAGGGTAAAGCCACTCATCCACCTGAGCATCTTCATCTCTGCAACACTTAGTATTAAGCTTCTCTTTTAATGGCCAACATTCAGCACCATAAAGCATTACAGGTCTCACCACAATCTTATAGAATTTTCACTTAAGTTTGAGGGGACTTTTCTATCACACAACAAGCCTGATGCATCCTCCACTTTAACCATCCAACTTGAATTATACTGATAATATCCCCATCTATTTCACCATCACTTTGAACAATAGATCCAAGATATCTAAAACGTGTACTCTTATTAATGAATTGATCGCCCAAACTCACAATATCCTCACTAGGTTTATTGCTACTAAAATTATGCTCCATATATTAGAATTAGTGTTAAAGTTTTCTATACACAACAATAATGCCCTAAAATGAAATTAATTTAAATAAGAAAAATGATATAATTCCCTAAAATTATTCAATTTGTTAGCTCAAAGATTGAGATAGAGATGGAGAGAGAGAGAGAGAGAGAGAGAGAGAGAGAGAGAGAGGAGAGAGAGAGAGAGAGAGAGTATCATAAACTTTTTTTTGGAAAGATTTCATCTACTTATCTTATCTTCATAGGTGATACCATGTCATTGGCACCACTCTCTCATCCATGGAAATTAATTTATATACATGTGTAATGCCTTTTTGAAACGAAACTCTTCCAAATGAATGATCAGAAGCTTTTTCTGTATCAGGCTGGTAATAGCATGCCATTGGTAATAGCAAGTGCAAGTGTTCAAGCATGAGAAGGCAAAAGGGTGAGGTTGCATGTACGAGTATGAATGCGAGCTGGCGAGGATGAGCAGAGGGACCCCGTCGCCTACTTCCCCTCTCTCTCTCTCTCTCTCTCTCTCTCTCTCTCTTTCTCTCCGATGAATTGGATTTGTCTGAAATGG